>JAUMHB010028435.1:0-22672 GCA_032359685.1 Pittosporum tobira | reverse complement strand
CTGTATAAAACTTTCGGAAGCCATCAATTTCACTTTTTCTCTCCGTGGAACTCAACCTGCTCTGATACCACTGATAAGAAAAGCACACTAGAAAGTAAACAAGAATGAGATGCGTACTGCTACTGCTACCATTATTCGATGACTAAACAACCCTTTATATAGGTTGTACAGCAACTGAAATTTACTAAAAATAAGCAACTAAGATACACCCACTTACTAAAAATAAGCAACTAACATAGACCTACTTACTAAAACGTGTGCAACAACATGCTGCAACATTTTCCTAAAGACCAGGACAATTCCTAATGTGCATAATTATTAAATTTCCTCAACAACTTATTTTTAAAGCGACAGAGATTGACCACCATTTCAACATCATCCTGACAATCCGAAAGCTTTTGAGGAGGAGACAATGGACATATAAACTCAAGCACACATGGAGGGAAGACAACTCATGTGCGGACTACCTAGCAAAGTTGGTTCTGAGTAACTCATTAGGAGTATCTTTGTTAGGTGATCCTTCGAATCAGATTAGAAAGCTGTTAGCTAATGATGCTAGGGGAGTTGCAGCTCCCAGGTGACTCTTGTTTTTCTTAGGGGCTCTGCCCCTCCCCTTGACAAAAAAAAAATGATTCTCAAAGCCACAGTTATGGACCCCAACTTCAATCAGCTTAAGCTGCTAGCAAACGACTGGAAGGGAGTCGCTACTCCCAGGGTATTCTCATGTATTCACTCCGTCTAAAAAAAGATGAGTTTTGACTCATTATTTTGTGAGATAAAATAATGAATCAAGATTTTTTTTCAGAACAGAGAAAATATTTTTTAGGGATTCTGCATCTCCATCAGATAAAAAAAAAGTCTATTTTCTATCTTTTTTATTTCTTCTTATTATTTTTAAGAGATTATAAAAATTGCTTCCAATCTTCTGCATATTGTTTTCAAGAAAAAATGTTTGAATTTTCAGGTAAGAACCACAATTTTCCATAAGAAAAAGACAAATGACATTAAGAATTAAACATTGAAATTTCTAAGCACATGGAGTGAGACACATTTTATAAAAAAGTTAATTTTAATATCATTACACACAATATCATTAAATTCAATTAATGAAAAAATTATTTTAAATGTTATAAATTTTTTAATAATTAAAATATTTTTAAAAAAATTAGCTCAGTTATTAGGTCAGAAGACTAAAACTTTATTTTATATTTCATTTAATAAGTTTTTAATGATATTATATAAGAATCTTTATTTGATAATTCTTTATTATTTAATATAGATTATTCTGTGATATAATATCATAAAATATTCTAATATATTCATGTATATACTCTCTCTTTCTATAATTTTTACAATAGATTTTTACGATTATGTAACAAATTTTTTAAGATGAATAAAAAAATTACTAAATATTATATTTTTATAATATTTAAACTCTAACTGAAAATATAATATATAAATATAATAAAATTAAAATTAAAAATTTTAATATATATTTTAATATATGTGTCATAAAATTGTCAAAATATATTACAAAAATTAAAGAATAGAGAGAGTAGTGTGAAAGTCTGAAAGATGAGCAAATAAAAAAGAAGTGAAAAAAATAAATACGAAAATTCGTTTGGTACAACTTATTTGAAAATAGATTATACATTATTATTATTGAATAAGTGGTTAGTTCTGTTTAGTGTAGTTTCTGAATAAGTGATTATTCAATAAGTTTTTAAAATTTAACTTTTGAGAAATAATTATTAATAATTTAACAGTTTGTACAATTAAAAATTAATTTATTAAATAAATTAAAATAAATAAAATTTTAAAATAATTATAATTTTTAATCACCATCAATAAACTAATTAAACAAGGCCAAAATATATCCCACAGGATTTAAATGAATTGAGAAAAATGTGGGAATGCCATAAGTGCGACAGTATATGGATAGACCTCCAAACATAAATTTTTTATAGGGATCCCAGCCAGAAGGACAGAAGAAAACAAATTGAATGAGTGGTTTAGTTAGTTAGGGGGGAAAATATTGTATGGTCCGGAACAAATGGTGACGATAACAAGCGGTGTCGTCGGAATCGGTGGTCTGACTCAGTGCCCAGCCGCCTCTACTTCCATGGCTACTACTCCAGCTACTCTCTCCAATACATTTGTTTCCGTCAAACCCAATCTCTTTCTTCACCGCCCTATTCGCGTCCACTCCGTTGTCGCATGTCGCCGATCAATTCACCGCCTTGCCTCCTCTTTATTCCGCCTCAGAGCCTCCTCTTCTTCCTCTGCAGCTGACCAGCTCGTCCCTTCAGGTCTTTCACGCTCATTTCTCTATCTGAATATGTATTGAGTGTATTTTTATTAGGCTTTTATACTCAGCTTTTGGCGGATAGGCGTTTCACTGTTAATTGTATTACAAAGCCAATGTGCTTACGTTTACCAATTGCATAATTTAATTTAATTATAATTGACAATTGTAAAATTCTTAAATTATTTGAAAAATATTATTAGTTATAAAAAAAATAAAAAAACAAATTTTTTAAAACTCAAATGGATACTTGTTAATTTGAATTTGAAAATATTCAAAATTGACTTTTTAATAATCAATAATGCTCTTATATTTCGAACGGATGTAGTTTGTGTGAAGTGAGAGTCAATTTCCTTGAGCTGTGGACATTATGTGCTTGTATTTGTATTTATATGTATTAAATTAGTGTTTATTTATATGCCATATTAAACATGGACTGTTGGTGGGAATGAATTTGGATTATCTTATTCGCTTTGATTCAGGATTAGATAATTGCTGTATGTTTGGTTGAACTAGGTACAGGTATATTAAGAATAACTCGGTACAGAATGTGTCCACTTTCTATTAACTACTTAGGATAAAACTGTCGAGATACTGACAATACAAGAGACACATACTTTAACGAAGAGGAAAGTAACTTAAAATAAAACTTCAGCTGGAAACAAGCAGTTTGTAAGTAAATTTAGCTGTTCATTCTGAAAGAGCAAAATTAAGAAGGTTAGTGATGGAGATCGTCCCAAATTAGGATTAGGGATTTCACCTTAGCCTTAATTAGAGCAACGTGGCATTTCACGTGGCAGCTCATGTGGTCGGCCATCCTCAAGGCTCGGCGACCCGCTTCGCCCAAAGAAGGATCGAGTCCGACTCTTGGCACCCAGAGGATCAAGCTCGGCCAACCGGCCTCCAAAGGATCTTGCATCCACATTGGTTTGGTCGGACCATCGCCGTCAAGAACTTTCAAACTATACGCCTATGGCCTGAGCCTTCCCAGATAGCGGGCCCAATCCATCCAATCGATTGGGCTTGACTCTGGCGGGTTCGGGTCCAGCGACCCAAATGGCATAAAACAAGTTCCCAGACGACGTCTAATCGGCCGCCTAACATCTACAACCCTGTCAACTTAAGGGAGGTGCGCCATACCTGCTGTCAACTCAAAGCAGGCGCACAATGCCTACTTTATCGGGCCGCAGGTCAAGACAAAAGTCTACAAATACCGTCTCATTTGCACAAATGAGGGAATCCGCTCTCAACACAAAAAAGAGCCTAAACTCTGCCAAAATACAAACTCTCTCAAAATTCACCGGTAAACCCCACCCTCTCCTACTTAATATTCAGATTACCACCTTAATCTCAACTAAATTAAGCATCGGAGAGGAAAACGAGGGAACAAACCCCCCGTGTTGCTTGTGTTTCAGGTGAACCTGCTCCCGCCGACGTGTGCCAAACTGGAAACAAGGTTATGACTTGGTCAGAGGTCAGTTGGTCCCAACAGTTGGTGATAGAAGGAGGGTTACCTCCATCCTATACGATCTATCTCCATACTAAACCTTTTCAGCACACGTTTGCTCGCCATAGTGCAAACCCTGCGCCGGTTAGGCAGGACGTCGGAAGAACACATACAATAATTCTCGAGCGCCGGTTAGGCAGGACGTCGGAAGAACACATACAATGATTCTTCAGACCCTGGACAGGCGGTTTGATAACGCCCAACACAACTCCGAGGAAAGCGCCCAAGAGGCAACTGCGACCGGCTCCCAAAGTCGCTCCCGGGCGCAAAGGAGCATGACCGGAGGCGACCTAGGAAGGTCGAAGGGCACCAAGATGCTTGAGATCTCCTCAACTCCTGCCAGAACGAGAGGTTTGCAAAGCTGCTCTAATACCGGCGCAACATTACTCTCGAAATTGAGAGGCTGAAGGGCAAACGCGTTATGGAGGACTGCCTATCTCTTCAGATCGGCAGCCGACATGAGTGCCCCGCACTCCCATACACCACCCCCGGATAGCTGATTCCTGACGCTAGACGCCACAACATTCACACCGAGACAAGCAAGCCCGCTCTTGGTCACCCGAACGACCCGAGCGGAGGGAGCTAGAGGAGTACAAGAAGAGGATTGAGTCCCTTGAGAAGATGTTGGCTGATCGGGCGAGTGTGCTGGAGCAGCGGATGTAGGCCTGCCCTAACTTTCTAGAACCCGACCCTGGAGGCATCCGAATCACTTTGCCAGAGGTCGGCGGTAAATTGCTCGTCGACTTCTGGCTAACACCTAACCAGCACCTAGGCCGTCTGAACCGGTGGCTTCAGCTTCAATTCCTACTCAGCCTCACGACTTGGCACCGAAGCCGTAGCTAAAGAAGCTGAGCTCACTCTTGGGCTGCCTAACCGAAAAATAACAGTCGGTCCCGGGCCACTAGCTGAGCTCTGACTCGCCTTCACCAATATGATCCAGCGCGCCCACGTCCTCGCTTCCACTCCCGACGAGATGCCGGGAATTGACGAGAACATAGCAGCCCTAGGCTATGTCGATCCC
Organism: Pittosporum tobira; assembly: GCA_032359685.1. NCBI lineage: Eukaryota > Viridiplantae > Streptophyta > Magnoliopsida > Apiales > Pittosporaceae > Pittosporum > Pittosporum tobira. The sequence goes on along the minus strand of JAUMHB010028435.1, from coordinate 17,839 downwards.
CGACACCGGTGCGACAAGCAAAGGAACATGGCCCCCGAACGACAGCAAGCCACAAGATGAAGCCTAACCCTGCTAAACGCACTTTCGGTGTCCACGCCGGTAAGCTTTTTGGCCACATGGTTAGTAGAAGAGGCATCGAACCCAATCCCAAGATCTAAGCCGCCCTTGGAGTCATCTATCTGATACTGAACAAGCCGAGCATCGAGGAGCCCCAAGTCTTTGTAAAATTCGAGGCCCCGACTTGCGGGCCCCGTTGATTGCTTAGACCACGGGATCCTCCTGGATGACAAGACCGAAGGCTAAAGATTGAAGTTCAAGACGGCTGAGGAGCCACAAGTCCTTGTAGAATCTGAGGTCCCGACTGGCGGGCCCTGTTGATCACTGACCGAAGGCTGAAGATTGAAGTTCAAGGCGGCCGAGGAGCCCCAAGTCCTTGTAGAATCCGAGACCCCGACTGGCGGGCCCCGTTGATTGCCTGGACCATGGGATCCTCCTGGACGACAAGACCGAAGACAGAAGATTGAAGTTTAAGGCGGCCTCGTTTCTGATGATGAACGACATACTATACAGACGAGGATCCATTACTCCCCTGGTGTATTGGTCCATCGCAGGCTGAGACCAGTCTCAAACTCTGGTCGGGCAATTTTCATTGCACGATCGTACATTGTAACAGTTTGCTTTCATACATTTGATAAACTTATGTGTGCAGTCGGGCAATTTTCGTTGCACGATAATACATTGTAACAGTTTGCTCGCATACATACGACGAACTTATGAATAAAAACGTCTTTGAACACAATCAAACGACTCGTGGTCCTGTTTCACTTATATGCTTTATCCGCGCGACCATAAATGCTTAGCCCGAAGAGCACAAGTAAACTAACCATGCTACACCTCACACGCTATATTTGCGTGGCTATAAACACTTGGTCCGAAGAGCACGAGTAAGCTACGTTTCTTATACGCCTTATCCGCGCGGCTATAAACACTTGGTCCGAGGGGTACGAGTATACTACAATATGTTTCACTTTCTACCCGTGCGCCCGAAACACCTGGCCCAGGTTCACAAGTAAACATAATCGCAATGCAAAGTCTTTGGCACACTTATGTCACTTCTTACCTAGGCGCCTCACGCTCAACCCGGGTGCACAAGTACATAATCACAAGGCACTAACCCCAACCGGCACCATCCGCCCGGTCTGGGGGGCAATCTCAACTCACAACCTGGCACTACTCCCACAGTTACTCTTAAGTTTTACCATGCCCAAAGTAAACTATAAGCATGGTCAAACTGGGGGCATACTACGGATAGCCGCCCAAGTTACTTGGCTTAATTAAACAACCCAATTTAATTCAAAATCAAGACCCAGTTATCCGACCGATATTTCAAAAATAAACTTGTTCTTTCATTCTCCAGGGTAACACTTAATTATTTTACAAAATACCGAGTTGTTTACACTTAGTGGATTTCATCAGATTTTACCAATTTTTATCAAATTCCGAGTTGTTTACACTTGTTAATTTTCTCAAAATAAGTTATAAGTTACGAACCGGACTCGGTTTCAAAGAATTAAGTCTTATATAAGTGTCGGGTTTAATATTTGGTAAAATTTTTCAGTTTTAACAAGTTACCGAGCAATCATCATTCATCCGAACGGAAGCAAGAAGAAACAACACAATGAAATTCAAATTTAAATTTCATTAATAATTCGAAAGAATTACAATGGAAATTGAATTTACATTTCATTGAAGTTGAAAAATTACAAGTATTTGCAAGGAGATTTATGGCCCATTCTAATTTTCCATAGCCCGGCCTTAGGGGCATCCGAAGCTTTGTTGGAGGCTGGCAAGAAATGGTTCACCCTCTCCTGATCAGCAGTTGACGTGTGAATTAGGCATGACATTACTGGTTGGCGGTCGGCATGTGAACCAAGCATATGTCATTGCTTCCCGGTCGAGGGCGGACTATGCAGCTCCCCCTCTTCCAGAGGCGTCCCGACAAGCTTCTCGACAGCTCCCTCCCTCGCAGGCTGCTCCGCGATCGGCTCATCCCCGGACTCGGAATTAACGGCCTTCGGATCCACCAGGAGGTCTATAATTGCCTTCATGTCCATCCCCCTTTTGGTGTCCCTGCGAATCGCCCGTTCGAAGCCCCGCAAGAACTGACCGGCGGAGGCATCAAGGATCATCGCCTCGCACTCGGCCGAGCCCTTGAAGTCTTCCACGACCCTTGCCGCCTTCTCAGAGGCTAACTTCAGCTCATTTGCGTAGCTGGCCTCCCTGCCCTTCCAAGCCTCCAACTGCCGGCTCATGGTCACTGTGGCAGCCTCTGCCTTCGCGGCCCTTGTTTTGGCAGCCTCTGCCCTCATGGCCCTCACCTCGGTTACCTCTAGTTTCAGGGAAAGCTCCTTCTCCCTCCCGGCGGCCTCCGCAGCAGCCCTGACAGCGCTCTCCTCGGCCCCCTTCAGCCGCTGCTTCAGGTTGGCAACCTCTTGAGCGGCCCTGCCCGCTGCCTCCACCGCGGTACTAGCCCCTTGGAAGGAGCCTGCCATCTAGCTCATTACTTGCAACAATATACCAGACATAGTCAGAAAAGGAAAAATAAAACAAAAAAAACCCCAAGTGTTAAAGACACGGGGAGAAACATGATACCTGCACCATCCAGTAGGCAACATTTAAAGCATAGACGTTATAAGGAGTCTAGCTAATTTCCGCCCGGCCCCCCTCTAGCGGTAAATTATTAAAGAGAGCCCGAACCTCGGCCTTCTCCCGGCCATCCAACGCGGAACCCCCAGTCGGGACTGACCAGACGTTGACCGCGCCAGCTTCATCTGCGGCCCTCAGTCTCTTTTGGGGTTCGGTGCGGCCTTGATCCGCCGCGGGCCTCTTCTTGGTGGGGCCCCTCTCTGCAGAAATCGCCACGGCCTTCCTCGTCCCGGTCACCTTTCTCCAATCGACCTCCGTGGCCTTTCTCTTATCGGTCGGCCCCACCTTCTTAGTGGCACCGACGGGAGATGAATGCGGAGCCGACCTCGCCCCTATCACCACTCCCATGTCCGAGCTTGGCTTTTCCGGGCCTACCTGGGTGGTCTGCCCGAGGCCGCCTGGTTGGACTTCTCCATCACCTTATTGGCTAAGGTGAACATCTCTTCGTTGACACCTGCAAAAAACGAAGATGGTCATAACTAAACTGGCCAGAAAGACAAAATATTGAAGCAAAAACAAAGAGAATCCTAAACCTACATCCATGCTATATCAACCAAGTGTTGTCCTGGTCACGGTTTACGACCAGGGGCTCCCTGCCTTGCCCGTGTCGGCGAACGAGTTGTACTCCTCCAGCGCCCTCTCGGCCAATTGCACTGACGAGCGGTACACCGCCTTACACGGCCTTCCCCACTCGAGCAAAATCACAAAATCGGCCCTCGCGACGAAAAATCATTCTGACTTCCATTTCTTGTGCTTCAACGCCGAGGTGATCCATTTCGACCTCCTCAGTTTCTTGTTAATTGACGAAAAGGAGGCCTTCGACCGGGTGACCGAGAAGGTGTGCCAGAAGTAATCCGCTCGGGCTTCTACACTCATGCGGTGGCACCAGACTAGGAAGCCCGTGATTTGAACATACGAGTTGGGGGTCAGCTGGCCAATGCCAACCCCTAACAAGGATAGAAGGTCATTAATAAAAGGGTGGAGCGGCAACTTGAGTCCCTCCTCAGATAGTGTTCACTAATGCATACTCAGATCCCCTCCGGCTTACTATGCATGTACTCTCCTCCCTTCGGGAGCCTAACCCCGTATTCCTCTGGGATCTAGTATTCCTCAATGATTGCCTCCAATCGACGACGGGTCAACGTACTGTGCATATTATAGTCCGGACGGTGAACCCGGTCTCCGTACTCTACCTCCCCTCCGAAGTCCTCCACCTCATCCCCAAAGCTACTTTCTGACTCGGCCTCCTCGCCATCCAGTTCACTGGGACTCACCTCATCTCCAGGCAAATCCCTCGGTGGAACTATCACTTTGTCGTTGGGTCTCACCGCTCCCTGCGATCGAGAACCAACGATATCCATGACGGCGGGTTCCATAACCGCCCATCCTTCTCATCAACGATGTTCACTGCCTTAAAGGTCTTATCTTGGGCCATCTAATGAAGATCTAGAGGAGGTTAAAACTAAAGAAGACGAAAGGGAAAAAGGCTTACTTAACAAAACCTTGGCGAAAATTCGAGTTTCCGGCGACATAAGACTTCTCGGTGAAAACACTGCAAATTGCAAAGAAGGCAAAGTGAGAATGGGGGGCACTCAACCCCCTTTTATAGACGCCCCAACCTGACGGATGGGGCTTCCCCTCGGTAATCCAACGGCTATTAAATGACAACCGTATTTACACGCCTTCCAAAAGAGCAATTATTACACAATAATTAATGACATCAGAAGACGTGCAAAGAGACGTCTCATTAAATGTCCTAAAAAGACGCACAAACACAGACGAAAATTCAAACAACATACGACCCGGGAGTGTTATCCGAGCGGCCTTGGTCCCGGCCCTTTGCAAACTTGTGGAATTCTTTTACCTCAAATACTCCGGGAACGATCAGACTCAGAGCCCGCCGGCACACTAAAGTACCCCACCGGGCTGGGGGCATTGATGGAAATCGTCCCAAGTTAGGGTTAGGGATTTCACCTTAGCACTAATTAGGGCAACGTGACATCCCATGTGGCAGCTCATGCGGTCGGCCATCCTCAAGGCTCGATGACCCGCTTCGCCCAAAGAAGGATCGAGTCCGGCTTTAGGCACCCAGAGGATCAAGCTCGGCTAACCGGCCTCCAGAGGATCTTGCATCCGCCTCGGTCCAGTCGGACCATCGCCGTCAGGAACTCTCAAATTATACGCCTTTGGCCCGGGTCTTCCCAGATAGCGGACCCAATCTACCCCATCGATTGGGCATGACTCTGCCTGGTTCGGGTCTAGCGGCCCAAAGGGCTTAAAACAAGTTACCAAACGACGTCCAATCGGCCGCCTAACATCTGCAGTCCTATCAATTCAAAGGAGGTGCGTCATACCTGCTGTCAACTCAAAGCATACGCACCATGCCTACTTTATCGGACCACGGGTCAAGCCAAAAGTCTACAAATACCGCTTCATTTGCACAAATGAGGGGATCCGCTCTCAACACAAAAAGAGCCTAAATTCTGCCAAAATACAAATTCTCTCAAAACTCACCGGTCAACCTGACCCTCTCCTACTTAATATTTAGATTACCACCTTAATCTCAACTAACTTAAGCATCAGAGAGGGGAATGAGGGAACAAACCCCCTGTGTTGCCCGTGTTTCAGGTGAACCTGCTCCCGCCGACGTGTGCCCAGTTGGAAACAAGGTTTGGACTTGGTCAGAGGTCAGGTTGGTCCCAACAGGTAGACTTAGTTGTTCATTGTGCTGGAAGAAACGGCTTCACAAGAGGGAGATTCATCACAATGTAGTTGGACTCTCATGTTGAAACGAACGAGTGACTTTTCCATGGAGGTTTCCCCTCTAGTCGTGATGGTAGGTTGTATCTTTCTATTTTTGTGGAGATCGCGTGTTAATTGCTGAATGGTGGGGTTACCATAATCCATCTTATGCAGTGACAATCTTGTATACATATGTTTACTTTTATATCTGAAGATAAATTTAATAATGGATCCATTCGAGACCCAGTTGTGTGAATTGCTAACGTGTTCCTTGAGCATAGGAAATCATCTTTGGGAAATAGTTTTTTTCATTCACGATATTACTTCACCTTCCAAACCTTTTACTATATTATTGTAATCTGGAAATTAGCTTTAGCCTCCACCAATTGAATGGTAATATATTCCATAAATTTCATGTAACATGCATAAAAAGTTGATTCTTTTCACTTGCCAATGTCTCAAATGCATTGATTGTTGTTTAAGACTTTGTTACTTATTACACTTCTCTATTCGTTTAAGTACTTATAATTTGACTGACATCATTCTTCACTGCAACTTATTTGAACAGTCTCATCAGTTGTGTTCTGCTTATGGGACTATTTGACCCAAGCTTCATTTCTTTGAGATGAGATTGCATAAATTTAGTTTCCTGTCATGATTTTTGTTTATCCTTCTTCAAGGAATATGTGTGTGTGTGTGTGTGTATTTTATTTTTTTTTACCTTCTTGCAGGTCAAAGTATCGAGAATCTGGTAATCATAGGTTCAGGTCCTGCTGGATACACAGCAGCTATTTATGCAGCTCGAGCCAATTTGAAGCCTTTAGTGTTTGAAGGTTATCAGATAGGCGGTGTTCCTGGTGGACAATTGATGACTACCACTGAAGTGGAGAACTTTCCAGGCTTCCCAGAGGGTATAACTGGTCCGGACTTGATGGATCGGTAAGTGATTTGGAATAAACATTTTTTGATGGGCCCCTTATTTAATTAATCTATAAAAATGATGCTGTAAGTTGTTAAATTTCAAATTTAAGGGAACTTAGAAGTTATTCTAATGATCAGGATGCGACGACAAGCTGAGCGTTGGGGTACAGAGTTATTTCAAGAAGATGTCGAATTCCTTGATGTGAAGACCCGTCCCTTCACTGTGCAAAGTAGTGACCGTAAGGTGACAATTTCTTTCAATTTTTTGTGTGTGTGTGTGTGTGTTCACTACCATGAAATATTTCGTGTCTTTTCTTTTTATAGGTGAAGTGCCATAGTGTAATTTTGGCCACAGGAGCCACAGCAAAAAGGCTCAGATTACCCCGGGAAGATGAGTTCTGGAGTCGAGGAATTAGTGCCTGTGCTATATGTGACGGTGCATCACCAATATATAAGGGGCAAGTTCTTGCTGTGGTTGGAGGGGGTGATACAGCTACAGAAGAAGCACTATACTTAACTAAATATGCTCGTCATGTACACTTACTTGTGCGCAAGGACCAATTAAGGGCTTCCAGAGCAATGCAAGATAGGTTGGTCCAAATGAAATCCCCGCCTATGCCTTTTTTTTTAATTTTAAATATGAAAATTTTGTAGCATACTGTGCATATATTTTGATTGTTGCAATTTGCATCTTCTTTTTTTCTTTGTATTTAAACCATTATCTAAATCTTGTTACTTCTCTGTTGGCACGTTGAAAATTTAATTTTTCTACTGATTGGCTCCCAGTTATGCTCTTTTCTTACAATATGAAAATGCAGTGCATATCTGTAGTTACATTGTGTTTTAAATAGATCAAATTTGTTTCCCCATTTCTACACGAACAAACTTAGTAATCAAGGATGTGTATTTTAAGTTTCAACTCCCTGAATGTTTGTTTAACAGGTTAATTCTGGCGAATGTTTCAGAGTTATCAACAATCCGAATGTCACCTTGCACTTCAATACAGAGACCGTGGATGTTGTTAGCAATACAAAAGGGAAAATGTCTGGCGTTTTAATTAGAAAAGTCGATACCGGGGAGGAATCGGTAATCGAGGCTAAAGGCTTATTTTACGGGATAGGACATTCGCCAAATAGTCAACTGTTGGAAGGACAAGTTGACCTAGATGTCTCTGGTTATGTATTGGTTCAGGAGGGTACTGCAAATACTTCTGTCGAAGGTGTATTTGCAGCTGGAGATGTACAGGTAAATAAATGTATTCCAAATATAATAATATATGCCATGAAATATGAGTAATTTTGCTGCAAACACCTTGTCTTTTGATCTTGTTGTACTGATTAGGACCATGAATGGAGGCAAGCCATAACAGCAGCTGGTTCAGGATGCGTTGCTGCTCTGTCAGTGGAGAGATATCTTGCAAGCAATAATCTCCTTGTTGAATTCCACCAGGTACGGGACTTCTGAATAATAACAGTTGTGGATATTTTTTGTTTAAAGCAAGTTGTCACGCTTATTGGGATTTGGAAATATCATTTTTAAAAAGCAAAATGAATAAATTGATTTTAAGAAGCTCTCTCACTAGTTTCATGGCTTGGTTTCAGCATCCCCAGAAGGAAGAGGTTAAGAAGGAACTTACCACCAGAGATGTACAGGAAGGTTTTGACATCACGCTTACAAAGCACAAAGGCCAGGTATGTGTGCTTCATCCCAAAAAAATTGCATCAATGGGGATTTTATTATATTTTATGTTTCCTCACTGTATTAGATTATATATTCCTATACGATCATTATGTTTCTATGATCTCTACAAGTGACCTTTTTCTGTCCCGTAGTATGCCCTGCGAAAATTATACCATGAAAGTCCAAGGCTTTTATGTGTACTATATACGGCACCCACATGTGGTCCATGTAGGACCTTGAAGCCAATTCTCAGCAAGGTACGACAACTTCTTTCCATGTTGCAAGATTCTATTCTGAATGCCAAATTTACTGTAAACATACCAGGTTACTGTTATTCATACACTGGGATAAGTAAATGATTTTTTAGATCTCAAAGGGATACAGATATTACCTAATTTCCTTAAATTTTTTTGGGTGAACTTGGATTTGGGAATAAAAGATTAGGAGACTATTACTTTTAGATATTGAACTGCTGGAGAAATTCTTGAAACTGAAACAGTCTGATATTCCAAACTTTGAGAACTTTCCAGAGGAAAATGAATTAATGGAAGAATTTACCTAGTAGCTTCCATTTAAAGTACTCCTTACGTTCCGAAAAAAGAGATTCATTTTGACCTTTCGAAGTCAATTTGCAAAATGCTAAAATGTAAAACTGAGATGATTCTGGTCAGTTTTGAAGCCAAAAAAACTTAAAGCTCCTAGTAAGTTTAGATAGTTATTGAATAAAATCAAATGAACCACATTACTTTCGAATTTAAAGATTCTGCAAATTGACTTTAAAAAGTAAAACTGCATCTCTGTTTTTGGAGCGGAGGTTGTATTATTTTGACATAAAAGGAATGGAGTTGGGCTTATTAATGTGATATCGTTACGTTGAGACTACTGCTTGTATGTTTTTATTGTAATGGCTTGAAGTCGTTTCTTGGGTGTGTTTGTTTCTGAAGATTGGAGTTAAATTGAGAATCTTATACTCTATCCCATTCTCGAAAGGATGACTCAAGTACAAAGTATATTTGTCCTTAAAACAGATATCGAGTACAAAAGTATAAGGTAGATTATGAAATAAAGGCTATTTTACCCAGTACTTGTTTGATAACTATTAATGAATTTAATTCAAGTACAAGGGTAAAATTGGAAGATGTTTTTTTATCATCACTTCTAACTTGACTTTATTAATATGACAATTGTACTTGGACCATCCTTGAGGATGGATGGAGTAATTTCTAGTGGTACACCTCTTCCTTTTTTTTTTTTTTTGGGTGTTGACAGGGTTATTTTAAGTTTAATATTTCTAAAATCTGATTAGTACATTAGGGTTATGGTTATAATGTAAAAATGTTTCTGCAGGTAATAGATGAATATGATGAGAATGTCCATTTCGTTGAAATTGATATCACAGAAGATCCAGAGGTTGCTGAGGCAGCTGGTATAATGGGTACACCATGTGTACAGTTTTTCAAGAATAAGGAAATGCTTAGGTTGGTAGCTCTCAGTCTTTTACACTCTTGTCCTTTTATACAGCATACATTTTTTGTTGTACTTTCTATCCATTACAAATAGAAAACTTTTTTTTTTCCCAACTAAAAAACCTTTAATCATTCATAAGTTCAGTTTTCAACGTCTCAAAAATATATGTAGGCTTGACATTAATTGAACATGTCTTCGCAAGCCTCAAATCATTAGCCTCACCTGAATGTAGTCAGATATTGCCTTTAACAAACTTTAACAAATCAAGTAAAATATATGAAAAGTTACTCCTAAGAAAGTAATACTCCTTCCATTCCAAATTATACCTATGCGTTTTAATATAGCACATTTGTGAAATTCTAAAATTCAAACTCAAGTGAATTTATTTTATTTTGACCGATGTTAAAGCCAATGTTGTAAAATAATAAAATATACTATTACGTACAAATTTTGAAGTAAAATATTGAAGTTTTTGAAAATTTAATAAATTTATATCATAATTTGAATTTTAGAATTTCACGAACCCAGTTAGATAGAATTCAAAAGTGCGTCTAATTTTAGAACGGAGGAAGTATGAAGGACTGCACTGACATGTATGCTTGCAATGCAGGACTGTATCAGGGGTTAAAATGAAGAGTGAGTACCGAGAGTTCATCGAATCAAATAAGTGAGGTTTTCATCTTGTTTTTTTCCTTCTTCTTCCTGATGAAATGGAAATTGGATTCATGGAACCAACAGGATATGTAGATTTTTCGATTCCATTTACTTGTAGGGTTTCCAAGTGCTTGCTTTGTCGATGCCATGATTTTGTGATTCAGTTTTGTTATTCTAGGTTCGGCTTATTGAATAATGCCTACCCTTTTATATTGATCTCTTGTATTTGAGCAAGTACTCCATAAACCATACGTCTGAGTTCTGTATGCTTGCAATGCAGGACTGTATCAGGGGTTAAAATGAAGAGTGAGTACCGAGAGTTCATCGAATCAAATAAGTGAGGTTTTCATCTTGTTTTTTTCCTTCTTCTTCCTGATGAAATGGAAATTGGATTCATGGAACCAACAGGATATGTAGATTTTTCGATTCCATTTACTTGTAGGGTTTCCAAGTGCTTGCTTTGTCGATGCCATGATTTTGTGATTCAGTTTTGTTATTCTAGGTTCGGCTTATTGAATAATGCCTACCCTTTTATATTGATCTCTTGTATTTGAGCAAGTACTCCATAAACCATACGTCTGAGTTCTCAATACAGTATTACAGTTTTTGAACCACTTGTGCCAGTTTTTTACACTACCATGTAAACCAGCAGAGCATGCGTATGCGTTTTAAGAATTTCATGACTTGACTGAGTTGTAGCCGTTTTGACCAAAAACAGCAAGTTTTATTTAGTAGATGATCTTAGAGAAAAATGTGTAACAAAAAGCATTCACAATTCAAGATTGGTTATCCATCTGTATAAGGCTATATATAATGTACGATGAAAAATGAGAGAACTGAAAGGTTCATCCTCAGATAAGCCGGGATTCCATCTAAAAAGTAAAAATGCTTCTTAGCAAATGACATCTACCGCATTAAAGCAGCACTACACTACAACTACCACATTAAAGGACCACTACACTACGGCTGATGCTGTTTGACCCATTTGGTTCCCATAGGATCGGTTTATACTCTTAATCTCCCTAGCCAGGAGTTTCAAAATTCACATTAGAAGGCATCTCAGGGACATCATCGAGGATGAAAGGACCAAGTTTACCAGTCCTAAACAAAGTAAGAAACTTCTTTGATACCATTGTCCGAGCCTCCGATGCCTTGTGAGGTATCTTTAGTGCCTTCTGCAGCTCTTCAAACTGTTGTGCTATCAGATTCAACAAGTCACTTTCACTCTCCAAATCACCATCGAATTCTGACAGAGTCGCATAAAGTGACCGTTGGACTTCAGTCACAATATCCTGTAAGTCAACAGAGAATGACGAGGGAAAAAAGGACAGAGGAAAAGGGACAGCTTTAACTTTTTGTACTATTTGAAAATTCCCAGACTTACTATTGCACAAGAAACATTAAACATAATTTACCTCAATGTACTGTACATCGGAAAGATTAGGGGGTTTCTTCCTGTTTGGCAGAAGATCCTTGATATTATACTCGTGTGTATCATTGGAATCTTCTGGAAGGCCCTCCCGCCTTCTATTGTTTAAGTGCCTCCAATGTAGGGGAGTGCTCCGACAGTTCAAGACTGCCAGTAAGTACTGAGCAATACGATCTTCACCAACCACTGAGTCTTTCACAGACCCTGCATGAGCAGTTAGAGTAATTGAAATACGTAATATTGAAGTCCTTCACTGTATTCTCTCTTCCTTTAAATATTAATTTATTATTTTCGAAACACGCATTGATAGATCATATAAGTCTACACTTTCTCCAAGAACCCCCAAGGCCCCAATCTTTAAAAGAATGTAATATGATTAGATTATACTACAGAAGTGGTATTAGAAGTTTACAGCAAAAGAAGTACGCAAGCAAACTATAGCTGACATAACTGTTAAAAAGATATTCGAACCTGCCAAAGCTAACTTCAAGCCTGTTTCAATGTTAGGAATACTTGGCACCAATACTCCCGGGGTATCAAGAACATATATGCTTGGTCGATTTGCAATCTGGATGCAATAACAGTTAAATATACCACTTAAATAATCATTTACAAGTTGTTCTCAATATATGATGAAGAAAAAAGAGGATAAAAGAATATTCTACGAATCCATCAAGCACGGATTTTACCCCTATTGCAACGAAAACGAAAATATGATGATTTCAGATTATTTTTTTTCCCCTTATGTTAAAGACTACTGATTTAGAACTCAACTAAAAACAAAACCTGGAAAAAAGTACCAATTTTTACTACCAAAATCCCACAATAAATCCTTGTTTGATAGAATAAACTTAATTTATAGAAGTTGTTAGAAAAATTGACCCTGTATCCAGCAATATCTTGAGTAACGCCAGGCAATGGTCCTACTGTGGCCCGCTTCTTCTTCTTCTCCTGCACTATTAAACAATTAAAGTTTATAGTTATCAGAGAATCGTTGCTTACTGGTAAATGAACGCGCTAATAATGGTTGGAGAAGAAAGAATTCCAAATAAATAAATAAATAGAGAATGCTACCAGGAAAGCGAGATGAAGCAATTTGATGGATGGAATTGATTAGAGCTGATTTTCCAACATTGGGAACCCCAACCACCATAACAAGGAGAGTAGGTTCCCTTGATATTGCCTCCTTCAATTTGAACTCCACAAATCCAAGCAGCTTTGATACATGAACCAGGAATCAGAAGTAAGAACATAATTCAGTATGCTGAGTTTAAATAAGCTCCCTCAAAACGTTAATTGTTTATTGGACAGATGCCATAAAACTGAAAATTCTTTCTAACAATAATTATGCATTTATTCTCAATTCAGTAGAGCAAGTGCAAAATGCAATGACATATGCAGTGAATAATATTGAAGTGGGAGCAAATAATTCTTACATATATACTAGAAAACAATTATCATGCCTTTATTCAATGAATATGAAAACAGATATGAAAACACCATGTTCCTGTATTCAATGAGTATGGGCTGGTTCCAATGTGTAAGTAGTACTCACAAGCCTCTGATTCGTCCTTTAATTCAAGACATCTGTCAGCGACCTTTAGATGGTCCGTCTGTCCTAAATAAAATCGCCTCATTTTCCATATTTGGATGTTCCAAAATATTTTTATCTTCGTTGCTAGGTTTATCTACCATTAGTCTTTTACCCTTGTCTTGGAAAAGGAAAAAGAGCTAGAGAAGACAAATATATTTCCACTAAAGAGTAAATTTTGAACTCTAACCAACGTTTAATTCCAGTCGCATTACTTTGTAAAAATGTGTAAAAGTCCAATATTGAGAACTAAATCAAAGATTCCAATCGACTCAAATATTTTGTTCCCCTCTCTACTTGTATTATCTTTATTCTTCTAGTAAAATTTCTTTTACAATTAAAAAACATCATTTTTCGTCAAGTGAACGAAAGTAACACACCTAGCCAGTGTAATAAGAACTTGTATTACAGTAACATTTGGATAAACACGGTCTTCCCAATGTGAAATATATAATCTTAGAGAAACAGAGCATTCGGCACAGTTTAGACAAAATAGCCATATGGTTTGCACAAATAGATGAACAAACCTTTTCAACAGAGCTCTTGCTATGTGCATTTATAGAAAGACAATCTTGTTCACATGAGTCAAAATAATCAATCCATTTCTGCAAAAATCAACCACTAATAACTCAAATTGCATACAAAGTATCAACCCTAACATAAAATATAAAGAATAGTTCATTACATGCGTGATATTAGGGTTGGCCAAATCTTTCTTGTTGAGAGCAATTATGCGGCGTTTGCCTGCAAGCAGAGGCTGAAGGTCTTGATTTGCGGATGACAATGGTATCTGTTAAAATACATAGATTAAGAGCGAAAAACAAATGCAATTTGTTACTCCATCAGTTCAAAAATTAGATATAGTTATTCCCTTAGTCATTTCAAAAAATAGATATACTCCCTCCGTAGCAAAAAGAGCTTCATTTTTTACTTTGAAGGTCAATTCACAAAAATCCTAAATTTTGAGATTGCCATGAATTCATTGAATTACAATTAATACAATTGTGAATATTGTAAACTATTGATAATGTTGACATTAAAAACATTTTTCACAAACCTACATAATGAATTTTAGGATTTTGTGAACTAAAAGTTAAAAATTACTCATTTAGTTATATCTATATATAGAGAGAGAGAAACGAACACGAGAGTCGCGGACTTCAATGACGAGGTCGGCGAGCTTGAGGCGATCGCGGATGGCGCGAGTGGCAGCAGCCATGTGACCAGGGAACCAATTTATGTTTCCGCCGCCCTTGAAGAATCCCATTTCTCCCAATCCCAACCTCTTCTTCGCTATCCTACTCACTCCTGCAAACACCATTTCTCCCTCACGCTGTGTTTTCAGTCTCTGAAACTATAAACCCCTTCTTAAACCCTCGATCGATCGTTTTTCCAAAAGCGAAAGAATTCAGTTCAGCTAATCATCAGCCCAGAAAGAATTTTCAAGTTAAATCCATTTCCATAGAAAACCCGAATTGAAAGTAATAGCATATGGGCTTTTAGCGTAGGTTGATTTTTTCAAATTTGGGTCGTTAGTTGTTGGGCCAATCAGAAACAGAAATGTGATTATTCTTTCTCCTTCTCAATATCCAAAAACTCTTATTTGCTGTCATCAGATATTGGGCGCTTGTTTGTTGGACCCCTATTTATTGGGCTGGTATGAAACTACAAAAGAATACCGAAATTATTTTCTGGAACACTTTGTGAAACTCTAATTAAGGTTAAATATTTTTTTAATCAAGTCGAATTGATTCAAATATTGATTTATTCAAATTCGACTCATATATTTATTGAGTTTAAAATAAAATTCATTGAAATGATGAGTCGAGTTTGTATATGAATTTAATCCAAGTAGTTTGAATTTTTTGAACAATTTTTACCAAATATTAATAGCAAAAAAGATATAATATGAGTAGGTATGAGTAATCCACCGACATTAAATGTGCACATATTTCACTATTTAATATTTTGAAATGAGCTCAAATTAAGTTTTTAGTCGTGAACATGAATCGAGCCACAACCGTTTGATTATCTATTTACAACTCTAGTTATTTATTTATTTATTTATTTTAATTGTTTGTATGATTTAACTTTTTACCGATTGTAACTTATTTAGTTGTTTATGAACTTGTCAATAAAGTCTTAGTCAAACGGTTAAGGATGAGATCTTGAGATATTTTATTTCTAAGATATCCCACACGCATAGTATAAAGTTATTTTCTCATTTATTTAGTTAAGTGGAACATTGTCTCTTGTTGGTGGCATTTATTTTCCATTTTATGTTATTATAGTTCAGATTAATGGTGTAGAGTCTTATCTCCTTATCGGTGAGATTTTTAGCTCATTATTATGATATTAATGTGATTCATATGAGAGTTGATCATTAGTTAATGATTTGATATAATGTAATTGTAATATATAGTGGAACTAGTGTTACCATCCACTAAAAAAAATAAAAAATAATAAAATTTGTTTACGAACTTAATACTCCTTCTGTCTACAAAAAAAATGAGCTAAGATATCTTTTTCATTATTCAAAAAATAATAACTTAATCTATCACTTTTAATTTATAATTATTTTCTTATTTTCACTTTATGTCACATCAAAACTCTATTTTTCTCTCTCTATCATTATAAAATACATTTGCAAGGATAATTTTATCAAAAAATATATTCTCTCCTAAAAAGTTAATTTCTTTAATTTGTATTTTTTTCATATTTTATTCATTATTTTTTGAACGGAAGGAGTATGTGATAGTTGTCTCAATCCCCCCCAAAATTATTATAACCCATTTTTTAATTTTAATTTTTATTTTAGGTAGAATAAACGCAAAGTAATACATTCGCTGTGTGTTGTAATTTGTATACACCAATTATCTAATCATAAGAGTAGATCTGTTTACCCAATTTAATTCAAAATTTAATTGGACCTTAGTACTGATGGCCTAGACTGGGCCACGCCTTAAAGCTTATTTTTACTTGAATACCAACGAGATACTATAGTTTGATGTCTTGCGTAAGACAGGTATTATTAAGAAACAATTTAATTAATTAAATTATAAATATTTCTCAGGAATAATATCTCCAGCAAATTATGTCCGATACAAAAACTATATTCTAAATTCTAGCACCTCATGGCTGACATTTAAATATTTAATCCTAGTAAAAGTTCATGTTAGAGTATTTGTTGTCAATTAAAGCCCCACAAACCATGCCACACTAGGCTCCCTTTCGTTATAATTTTCACCCAATTTTTTTTAATACACATGTAACAACATAAACATTGCATTTATCAATAATATGAGCCACGTGATGGATCTAGTTATATTATTAGTTTATTATTATTTATATTTTAAAATAGAGATATTTAAAAAGAAGATAATTTTTAAAAATAAATATTTTATTATATAATTTTTACATAAAATAATTTTAATTTAAAATCTTTTAAAATTTCATCTATATTTAGCATGAAATGATAAATTAAAATTATTAAAAATATTTTATAATACTAAATTAGAAAATACACGTCTTAAATTTAAAAGGTATTCTTTTTTTTTTTTAATTTTAGAAAAAGAATAAATAATAAAGGTATATTTATATTACTAACTGTGTGTTAGAAATTTAGAATAAATAAATAAATAATGGATGAATGACGTAAAAGAGGGTGCGCCGTTTACTGTGGGGATTATTTGTCCATAAACAATAAAGAATAAAAAAATTTAAGTCATAAAATTAAATATTAACAATTTTAATCTTATTTATTAATAAAAAAATATTTTTATTATAATTTAAAATTATGATCAAATATTTAACAAGTTAGCAATTGAACCAAACACAACCTTTTCTTGCTGACGTACATGTATAGATCTGATAAATGTATGCTTCCTTATTTGGACATTACGTACATGTATGTATGTATATATATATATATATATATATGCTTCTAACTTAGTATAATTGGTTGTTGGCAAAGATCATGTCCTACGTGTTAGTCCTGCATATCGAGAGGATACGAACGAATTGAGGACTTAAAATAAGTGCACTTTAGACATGAAAAGCTGGAAAAAGTTCCAACTTAATTGTCAGTATCTTATCATAATAATTACTTATTTTTAAATTTTCTGAGCTTTTGACCCGAGACAGATAGATGCACTATGAGATTTGAATAAAAATACATGGGTTTGGCCTAACAAGTGTCTGATCGATCCACTAAAACTATAAATAAATAAATACGGGAATTTGTTAAAATACAAGTATAGAGTATGCAGTTATATTGATCTAAAACTATCATATGCTGCAGGTTTTCTGCTGATACTCAAATACTGCATGATACATGATTGAACTGACATTAGTATCGTACTTTAGTCTGAAAAGCTGAAATAGATATGACTCTCACTACTCTATCAACACATGCATGACTTGCATCGATATAAATCTCTGTGTATGTGATAATTATGGAGGGAATGATGAAAGTATTTTATTAATAATGATATTGATATGATATTGATCACAAGAGAGGGGTATTTATAGTACATAAAACCTAAACCATAAAGGACTCTAACTCTAAATAGGAAAGGACTCTAACTCTAAATAGGAATCCATCTCTAAATAGGAATCCATAAAGGACTCTAACTCTATTATTATGTTAA
>JAUMHB010028424.1:0-22677 GCA_032359685.1 Pittosporum tobira | reverse complement strand
TCAAAAGTCGTCTAACGAATATTAGTGGGGTCCACACGTTTTCGGTTGTGGGGTCCACAAAACTTTGCGGCATTCCGCACGGGAATAAATATTGCTTAACTTTAACGTTGACATTCTTTTTGTCGGAAACCAAATTTTATTTAGTACTTCAAAATATTAAAAATACAGTGTTCTTACATTAACTTTAGATTTTTAATTTCGCTGAGTTGCAATCAAACTTGGTTGGTTGTTAATAAATTATATATTTAATTATATTAATATCTTTACATTATTCTTAAATATACATAAAAGAACTAATGGGCTAAATACAATGTTACATATTAATGCATGAATTTAACGGTCTTTTAAGTAACTTTATTTACCAAAAAAAAGAAGGTGTCTTCTTATTTGTTTCATAGAAGGAAAAATAATAATTTGGCTAACTTAATTGGCTAATGAATTTTGACTCATTCAGTATGTGTAAGCTTTCCAACAATTTTTCATTATATCACAATAAAAATATTAGTTAATTTACACATAAAATATTGTATTGATGTTTACGAAAAAAAATAATATTTTAGAAATAAAAAAAAAAACTATTCCTAAAACTTATATGTATATTTTGAAGTTACTATCAAATGATTTTATTTTTTTAAAGTAAATTGAACCCATATATTGAAAATCCTATTAATATGTTATGACATATTTTAAAATTTAACAAATTATTTTAACAATTTTTATAAACAAATACATAAAAATATAGACTTATTATTTTTTAACATATTAATAAACATTTATATTTAACTCGGATAACGCAGAATGTTTAGGCTAGTTAATGTAAATTATCTAAAATTTTAATTAGCTAAAGCAGTTAGTTTGACTCTTAAATTCAAAAAAGTACTCTTTTTACATAATGAAGAGAATATTTTTTAAGAATTTTTTTAGCTATTCATATGAGAAGAAAATGAGAAAAATATTGTAGTTCTTCTTCTTCTTCTTTTTTCAATTAATTTTAAAAATAAATAACTTTCTTTTGATAATCATCACAAACTAGGGAGTAAAAATTATACACGTGCACAACTTTGTAATGTTTCAAAGAAAAGAATGCTAGTTCTACAATAATCTCGTTTCATTATTGCGAGCCATAAACCTTGATGGATTCTCCTTCCTTTTCTATTCTCAATACCAGAGATAAACGAATTCCATATGCCCAAAATCATTTTTCAAAGAAAATTGACATTGGAGTTTTAGATTTCTTATTGCAAATGATCTACTAGCTAGTAGACGTTCATTAATCGTGCAATTGATAATAAATAATTAAAATTTAAACAGTGGTGTCATGTTTGATTGTGGAACTCCCTATAAAGTCCCACAATTGATAGTCGAGATTCATATTTTTAGTTTTTTACGTACACCGTAAGTCGATAACCTATTGTCCGTAAGATCACAATATTTGAAAAAAAAAAATTAAAACAGTAAATATTGTGTGTATATATATATATATATAAAATACTGTATGTATTGGTGCGATGGGAATTTTGTGACTTGAGAAGACTTCAAACCGGCACCCGAACTGTTAAAGAGTAATGATTGTTTATACGATTTTATACGGGTTCAGGTTTTGCCATCCCCCAACGACCTGAGTTTCTTCACTTAGTTTTTAACTCCCATGGTCAAATTTTTTTGTTGGTAAAAAGGAACTAGGAAACAATCATTTTCACTCAAGGTTGGGCTCTGTGTGTGGCCCATTACCCAGCTCCTAGCTGCCACTAGGGCCCACCTCCTTTCCAATTTATTCGTCGTACACCCATTCCCTTTTCCAGATCTTTCAAAATTAAGCGAGTTGAGTTTTTATAACGAAGAAAAGGGGTTTAAACATATGTTTACTTAATTACATAAATATGAGTATTTTAAAAAATACATTATAAATAAATTAATATTAAAAAGTATATCGTTTAAAATATTTTTATTCAAGTAATTGCATAAGCATTTATTCACTTTTTGCGACCTCTTTTATAATAGGTAATACTCTTTTCATTCCACTGTCATATTCGTAAAATTTTAAAAAATCTCAAATGAAATTTTCAGACTATTATTTAGAGCAGAGAATCTTGACAAAACATTTTTTTTCTTCTAAATAAACGAATCTATGTTTCATTATTTTAAGTAAATTTCTAATTTTTTGTGTTACACTAGGATATAACATTAACATCATAAGAAAAATATTCTATTACTATATATACTTTGTCTGAAAAAAAAAATCAATAATTCAATATTCTTATAAAAATAATATTGTGTTTACAAATTAATAGTTGTATGAATATATTTATTAACGTAATTTTATAATTATTTTATTATGAACATAAAACATCTAATTTATATAAAATTTAAGATTTACAACACCTTTGTCGATAAGATTTTATTATACTCACTTAAGCAACTTTTTAGGATGTAGTCTTATAGTTTAATTAATAAATGATTTGCATTAATTATTTTATTACACAATCTAAATTAATAAATTATTTTAGTACACAAAAAATCTTAAAGACATTTCCTCTATGGTTGATTTACACTTTTTACCCTTCAAGTTGTCACTCAATCGCACTTTCGTTCATCAATTCCTGATTGTTGTAATAGTTTTCTTTAAGTTGTAAATTTGTAGCAATTGACTTTAAACATTAACCAGATTATGTACTTCAAAATTCCGTCAATTGTTACAAATCTACAATTTAAAATAAATAATTATAACAATAAAAAATAGAAGAACAAAAATGTAATTAGGTGACAACTTGCCGGATAAAAAGTACAAATCAGCCTTTCCTCTATCCAAAGGCTCATCTACCAAACGAGCAGTAGCTCAGTAGAAGCCCTTTTCCTCTCTCAAACGTGGGATCGGCAGTTTGAACTTGGACAGTATTAGTTGATATTTTGAAAATATTAAAAAATTTATAATTAGATGTTTTAAAAATATGATGGGAATTTATTATTATTGCATTTGTATGCTTTTGTATATATATTTTATTATATAAAAAAATTTATGGTCAGAGTTAATTATAAAAATATTAAAAAAAAAACTCATACTTTTAAATAAATGTCATATACCTTATTTGAGACAACTTATTATAATTTATTTTAAAAAATAAATTATTTAAAAATATTTATTTTAGTAATTAAAAAAATATATATAGATTAAATATAATTGTATTTACATCTTATTTAAATTTTTTTTTTTCTTGAATATGTTTATTACTTCCCTCGTCAATTGATCACCTAGATCCTAATGAAATACAATTCGCACACCCATGCATATATTTATATATCAAATAAATTATTTGATCTTTCAAATATCAAATGATGTTGTCAAAATTTGAATAAATATTTTTTTTATAATTTATAATTTATTTTAAATAATAAAATAAAATTTAAATAGTTCAGATAAATTGCATAAAACGGGACTAAACCGTATTTAAATGAAATGTGGCCAAAATAGTGGCGTTAGTGTTGATTGATTGGAGTATAGGAAAGAGAAAGGTCATGAAAGTATTGCGATAAAGGCACAATCTTGGACTGTCATATTTCCCCCTTTCTACCCCACTCATCGGTAGTACCTTATTCATTTTCCATTAATGCACCAATTGTCTAGCAGCTGTACCAAACCCTAGGTTCTCCACTTCAACTCTCTCAACCTTCATCATACACCCATACATTCTATAAATCTGTGTTTTGAATTGATGATCATTGTGTCATTTAGCTTGATTCTGATCTGGGTTTACAAGGATTACTATTGAAGTAAGTGTTGGTGCTTTGAAGCTCAAGATTGAGGGCTTTTGCTGGTGTTGAAACTGAGATCTGAACTGCTTACGCTTTGGGTTTTTCTGGGTTTGAAGAGTTGTTGTTTATTTTGTGGAATTTGGAGCCTATGATCTTTTTATAAGCTCAAATTGAGGCTTGAGATGAAAATGTGTTGGACAAGAGTTTAAAGATTGTATTTTTATGAAGTTCTTAAGTAAGGATTGGTGTTTTGGGGGTTGGGTTAGGAAGAGCAGGAACGGATGAAGCTGAAAACTTTAGTATTTTGTAGTGGAACCGGTTTCGGTTGAAGATATCTGAGAGGGGTTGTAGTTGGCTTTGTTGAGTATCTTCATATGAAGGTTCTAGGTGCAATTAATTTTTCATTTTTCTTATATATATGTGGTTTTTAAGTAGGACATCAGAGTTGGGTGGGGTGTGAAGGCAAAAATAGAGAGTGATTATGGTGGTTTTGGGTGGAAAGGAAGTGAAACAAGAATCTTCTAAGCACTTTTGTTTTCTAGGTGTGGGGAAATTTGTGCTGAATTATTGGATTTTGTGATTGTCTTTGGTCTGCCTTGAATCTGCAGATATGAGGTTATCTTCTGTGGGATTCAATCAGCCGTCACCTGAAGGTGGTATGCATTCTCTTTCTTTGCTTTGCTAATATATGTGGCTTTGCTGCCTTTATTGGTTTGAACTGCTGGTTTCCTTTGTGTAAAGCTGTAATTAGTTAGGAAGAGTATTTGGCCTTTCTGGGGCTAAAGTGATTAAATTTCAAGATTTCTGTATATTAGAGTTCAATTTGTTTGCTGAGTTTCTTTATCGTATTTTCGTTTAAAGTTACCAGCGGCACTTGATTAGTAACAATGGCAGTAGTGTTTTAGATTCTGGGTTGGAATACTAAAATACAATTACTATGATTTATCCCATGCTTTCCTGGGTTTCCTATCTTTTCTATGTTCTTTGTTTTTGTAGTGTGTCTCCTGTTGTTAATGATGAAAAATTATGCCATCGGCATGTACATGTTTCACTACAATAATCGTAGCTACATGATGAAAATTGAGTCCTAATTCAGCTTAATTGAATTTTTTTTCTATTATTGAAAGATCCTAGATAACTGTAGCTCTATAGCATATATTTATAAGCGTGATTTTAAGATCTAGATTTTGCAACCTCTAACAATACTTAACTTGTATTCCTGTCTTTGATTTGCAGGGGAAAAGAGATGCCTAAATTCTGAACTTTGGCATGCATGCGCTGGTCCCCTTGTTTCTCTTCCTGCATTAGGAAGCCGTGTGGTGTATTTTCCTCAGGGTCATAGCGAACAGGTTAGCTTTTTTTATAAACTTAAACTCTTGCTTTTAGATTTTGAAAATAATTTTATTTTAGCAAACGGTTGGGTTATTAACCATATATTATGTTCTTTGGATCTGTCTGAATTTTCTATTGCTGCATTATGCAATGGTCTCTTGACTTCTATTTGTGAGTATTTCTGAATTGTTGAGTTTTAGATGATGTTGAGGTCCGTGTTTATTATCGCAAGTTTTCTTTGTAGGTTGCTTCGTCAACAAACAGAGAAGTGGATGCTCATATCCCTAACTACCCCAGCTTACCTCCACAACTTATCTGTCAGCTTCACAATCTTACCATGCATGTGAGCACTCTTAGTGTTTTTTTTTCCCCTTCTGATTCTCAACATCCTAATAATTGTGTCCAGAAGTCCTAACATTTCTCCCCCCTTTCAGGCTGATGTTGAAACAGATGAGGTTTATGCTCAGATGACTCTGCAACCACTGAACCCAGTATGTCACACTGGCTTGATTACGTTCGGCTCTTTTGTTTTTTTTTCTTTTCTAAATGTTTTTCCTTAATTATTTTTATATGCAGCAAGAGCAAAAGGAGTCTCTCCTTCCAGCGGACTTGGGTGCTCCCAACAAACAGCCAACTAATTATTTCTGTAAAACATTGACAGCAAGTGACACAAGTACGCATGGTGGATTCTCAGTCCCTCGTCGCGCAGCGGAAAAAGTTTTCCCTCCATTGGTACATTTTTTTGGCTGCTTTAGTCTAAAACTCTTACCCTTCTGATATTGACCTTCATTTGAATACCTTGTATTTAAAGATTATGTTGTTGGCCTACAGGATTTCTCTCAGCAACCTCCATGTCAAGAGTTGATTGCAAGAGATCTTCATGATAATGAATGGAAGTTTAGACACATATTTCGCGGTAAGTGTTTAAAACAAAAACTTGTCCTGATAGGAAGCAGCAGTATCCGTTATTAAGGGTATGTTATGGGTATTATTTGTTATCACTAATAAAATGCGACAGGCCTTTTTTCAGTAGTAGTTCATTTAAAATCAGTTTATTCTTCCTGATCTTAGTTTCTAGTCATTGCATTTTCTCTCATGTATTGTCTGCCTATATCATTCTACTTCTAAAGCTCCCATGTTTCAGTTCAAACAGTGGGATGTCAATTTTTGGTGCTTTTGAACAGTATGTTTGTTATTTGAGTTTGTTTATACAAAGTAGAAGAAATACTTTCCCCCCCAGCTGTCTCTTCTTTGAGGTTTTATTCCAATTGGAGGAAGACCTTTTCTTAATTGTCACCGAGAAAAGTATTTCCGTAGATTTTTTTTAATAATTGCACAAAGGTAGTTGTCCTGACGTTCACACCCACAATCTGCATGGTTATTAGCAAATAGTAGCCCTTATGCAGCTATCTGGGAAGTGATGCTATCTTACAGAAGTCAACTATCAATTACACCACACTAGGATTGGCTCCACCTATTTATCCCTGCCATATCTTACCCATTTTATAGTTTCAACGTTCCTTTGAAAGTTAATATTGTGTGCTACGTTGAATGGTTATTAGCAAACAGTAGCCCTTACGCAGCTATCTGGGAAGTGATGCTGCCTTACAGAAGTTGACTATCAATTACTCCACACTAGGATTGGCTCCACCTATTTATCCCTTCCATATCTTACCCATTTATAGTTTCAATGTTCCTTTTGAAAGTTAATATTGTGTGCTAAGTTGAATCAAATAATGCGTCTCCAAATCTAAGTTTAAAAATCTATTGTCATCCTTCAAATCCAAGCTGGGATTGTGGAATGAAATTTAAGTCTTACAACTTGTACAGTATGCATTTCAGAAACGTGCCCATGATTCTTAAAAGATTTTGTATTTCATTCTTATTACAGGCCAACCAAAGAGGCATTTACTTACAACAGGATGGAGTGTGTTTGTAAGTGCAAAGAGGCTTGTTGCTGGTGATTCTGTCCTTTTTATATGGTAGGAAACCATTTTATTTTTATTTGGAAGGACTTTCCTTGTTAACTTGTTTTTGAAGCAGCAGATTAATGATTGTCTCCTATGCAAAGAATTAATTGACTGTTTAGATGCTCAATAAAGTGTGATTTAAATGGGGAGGGAAAACCAAAAAATAATGCTTTATGCCTCATCTTTTTAATTAATAAAGTTTGATAATGATTTACCTTAGCTTAGTGAGCTTTATGTTACTTTTCTGAGATCAAGCTAACTTGAAATATCTTGCATCAGGAATGAGAAGAATCAATTATTTCTTGGTATTCGACGTGCTAGCCGCCCACAAACCATTATGCCTTCATCCGTTTTATCAAGTGACAGCATGCACTTGGGGCTTCTTGCTGCTGCAGCCCATGCGGCCGCCACTAACAGCCGTTTCACCATATTTTATAATCCAAGGTACCTTTGGCCTGTGTGTTTGCAAAACTGTAATTTGTGGTATCTTCTTAACATCTCTATTTCACCTTGAAAACAGGGCTTGTCCATCAGAATTTGTCATACCTCTTGCCAAGTATGTTAAAGCAGTCTATCATACTCGAGTTTCAGTTGGCATGCGCTTTCGGATGCTGTTCGAAACAGAGGAATCAAGTGTTCGTCGGTAGGTTTCAGATTTCTTGTGAAGATCATTATATTTGTTATTTTCCTCTTTAGATTTTATTCTTGCATGGTCCACGTGGTTAAACCTTAATTCTCTCGATTCCTTGTAAGAAAAAAGAATTTTAACTGTGAGTATCTGGATGCATGCTTATTAGAGTTGTTGCCGGGTCCTATATGTCTGAATGTTTTCTTTGTTAAGTTGCTAATTGCTCCAAACACTTGGGCTATTATTAGACAATGAATGCAACAAAGTATATCATCTTATAAAGCTCCCCCTCACATGCTATCCACACTTGGAGAAAAATCACGAGAATCCAAAACAAGTGCAATTCCACTGATAATATAATCTTATTTTATCTGGGATCAGAGAGGAGAAGTCAAATTCAAGAACTTGCAAGAGCGTTCTGTAATATTATTTACCATCTTGACAATTTATATCATGATTTAAACCATTAATATTTTGGTATTTGAGACTCTGTGATTGGAAAGATTCTTTGCTGTAATTATTTATGGATGAATTGGAAATCAATTACCAAAAAGAGATTCTGGAAATTTAGGACTAGTGCTGAATTACTTCTGAGGGGCACGTGTAATTATTTTACTAATATGTTTCTTGAGGACCATATGTTTCTGGTACAAATGAGAAAAAGTGAAAAACTCGAGCACTCATTTTCCTGTTTAATTTCGTTTGCTTGTATATTTCTTATTTGTTTGGCCAATTGTCTGCGAGTACAGTACCTCCATGGTTAGCCCGAAAATTCGCATACATGCACGCGAACAAATTTAACCGAAAACACAGACACGCACCCAAACAAATTTAACAGCAGTAGATATTCCAACCACACAACTGATATATCTGTTTTATTTCAGCTATATGGGCACGATAACTGGCATAAGTGACTTGGATTCTGTTAGGTGGACAAATTCGCATTGGCGCTCAGTAAAGGTTTGTTGAATACCTTTCTTTCTGTTGGTTTATGTTTCTATTCTTTTGATATCAATACTTGTATCGATATTTATCAGTATGTTCTTTGACACGGTGAACGCAGGTGGGCTGGGATGAATCTACAGCTGGGGAGAGGCAGCCAAGAGTGTCCCTCTGGGAGATTGAACCTCTAACAACATTCCCCATGTATCCCTCTCCATTCCCGCTCAGACTCAAGCGGCCGTGGGCCCCAGGATTACCCTCTTTTAATGGTAAGTTCACCCAACTATCGTTGTAGATATTGGAACTCTGCTTGATTATAATAGTTTTTAATATTATAACCTGCATACTTTTTTGCAATAGGAATGAAGGAGGATGATCTAGGAATGAATTATCCACTTACGTGGCTCCGGGGAGATAGCATAGACCGTGGAGTCCAATCTCTTAACTTTCAAGGAATTGGAGTCGCACCCTGGATGCAGCCAAGAATCGATGCCTCCATGCTTGGTATGCAAACTGCTGATATTTATCAGGCTATGGCTGCTGCGGCTCTTCAGGAGATGAGGGCCGTTGACGCTTCCAAACAGGCAGCAGTGCAATTCCAACAAACTCAAGGTGTTCCTGGTAGAGCTACTGGTTTGCTGCATCCTCAAACTTCGTTTCATCAGAATCTCGGGGAAAATCCATCCCAAGCTCAAAGTCAGTCTCATCTTCTTCACCAACAATTGCAGCACCAGAATTCTTTCACTATTCAGCTGCAGCAGCAGCAGCAACAGCAGCGGCAACAGCATACACCTGTACGATATTTATTTTTTTAGTTTTTATTTATATTTCTAGGTATTTATATTAAATAGTTGTATTCTTTTTGGTACATATTTTTTGGTATATATTAAATAGTAGTATATTTTTTGACCCCTATTATGATCTCAGCAGCAGCATCTGGTTGATAGTCAGCAGTTCGCTTCTCAAGCTCAGTCAACATCATTGCAAACCATGTCTTCCATGCAACAACAGAGTTTTTCCGATTCAAATGGGAATCCTATGGCCAGTCCTATTTCTCCTCTTCACAGTCTTTTGGGTTCATTCCCCCAGGACGAAACATCCCACCTTCTTTCTTTTCCTAGGTCCAGTTCCTTGTTAACGTCTGAAGGCTGGCCGCCAAAACGAGTTGCAGCTGATCCTCGTCTATCTTCACAAGATGTTATGCCCCAGGTGGAACAGTTGGGACCCGTCACTCAAAATGCAAATGCTTTTTCATTGCCACCATTTCCTGGTAGGGACTGCTCCGTAGATGAACATGGGAGCAATGATCCACAAAGCAATTTTCTTTTTGGGGTTGATATGAATTCCACGTCTCTCCTCATGCAGAATGGGATGTCAAGCCTTAGGGGAGTTGGTAGTGATGGAGATTCCACAACCATACCCTTTACTTCTAATAATTACATGAGTTCTGCAGGCACCGATTTTTCGCTTAATCCATCGGTGACGCCTTCCAGTTGTATTGATGAATCCAGTTTCCTGCAGTCTCCTGAACAAGCAGGGCAAGAAAACCCTATCAGAACCTTTGTTAAGGTAAATTGCCAGTATATATATACATGTGATTTTTCATTATTATCACAATACTATTCTGTTTCATCTATTTTTCCAAAACAATATGCTTTATCAATACAAGGGGACTCAGTATCATTTTCCATGTAATCTCAGTGGATTTTGTTCTTGCGACTTTGATAATATTGCGTCTTAAACTTGATATTATCTCTCCTGGCTTTTGATCTGGGTGGCAGGTTTACAAGTCGGGATCCTTCGGGCGGTCACTAGATATAGCCAAATTCAGCAGTTACCATGAGCTGCGTAGTGAGCTTGCTCATATGTTTGGCCTTGAAGGCCAGTTGGAGGACCCTTTGAGATCAGGCTGGCAGCTTGTATTCGTTGACCGGGAGAATGACGTTCTTCTCCTTGGTGATGACCCTTGGCCGTAAGTTTCTATGTTTCCACTGTCACCATGTAGAAGTGGCTGCAAGGGATGATATGATTCTAGGGGAAAACAGCCATCTAATAATTTTTATCTTTTTTCTTCTAAAATAAAAGTTTTTTCATTGTATTTACCTGCTGCTTCTATGTTTTGACATTCCCTTCAAATAATATTTTATGGTTTTTGTTGATTACAGGGAGTTTGTAAACAGTGTTTGGTGTATTAAGATACTGTCACCCCAAGAGGTGCAGGAGATGGGTAAACGAGGTATAGAGCTTTTGAACTCAGCAGTTCCGGTTCAGAGACTCTCAAGTAACAATAGCTGTGAAAACTATGGGAGCCAACATGAGTTGAGAAATTTGAGTAGCAACGGTATCACATCTGTGGCGTCGCTTGATTTCTGAAACATTTCTTCTCCCAGTTAAGATACACTACTGTTTTCCATTTGCTCTAAATGTAATGGTGATGTTTATTCGAATACTAGTACGTATGGTGGGAAGAAATGCTTGATTATTCTAGTTTTTAAAGCTTTTTGCAAGAGCTGATACTGTAATTATGCTATATTTCTATTTTTAACTATGTTTCAAAACGTTGAAATACATGAGCCGTATTTAATAGGAGACTAATGCTTGTGAAGATGGCACTTGTCATAATTTTAATAGGGAACTGCTGTTTATGAAGCTAGGTGTTTTAAATTTTTAGTATTATATTGTGGAATCACTATTTTTATATGTGGAGATAATTAAAATGTCAGCTCCCTAAAGTAGCAGTTTTCACTTTAGAGTACGGCATGACAAAGCTTCATAAAAATTGTTATTTGCAAGTTATCCTGCTGACCTATAATGATTGATGAATTAGGTCTTCTTAAATTGTAGTAAATTGTAGTATGTCCGTTAAAAGTTTGAACTCAAGTACCTTGCATCAGAAATTGAAAAGGCCTTGCAACAGTACTGTTCCATTTGAAAATTGGATAACTTTGACAAATAATAACCTTTATAAATAGATATTTGATTATAAATTTTAAAATTATATATTTTTGGCGATGTAACTTTTATATATCTGGGTAATTATCTTTAATTTTAGAATTTACCAAAATAATTAATTTATTTTTAATTTTAGAATAGAAGTAATTTATAATTACTCATTCCTGACCAAAGTATGAGTGCCTTCACAGAGAAAACAAGGTATCAAGATTCAATTGGTGTGTGATGTGGGATTCTGGGTAGAAACTGGAATGGCGTATGCATAGGCCTGGGGTAAAACAAGGTGGCCTACTGGTCAAACTTGTATGCAGCACATGGATGGTCCTGCAATATTCTCTCTAACAATTACTCCATTCAACTCAGATATGATAACGTCAGGATCTTAATTATAGCCTTAAATTCTCTGCTGCTCTTTCTTCACTGTCAGGACTCTGGAAGCTCATGTAGTGATATCAATGCTCCTACTAGCAATCTTACAAGAAAAAGTTCGAATTCAATAAAAAAAAATTCGTTTAACTTGAGAAATCGAACTCGACTCGATTAGGTAAAAAATCGATTTCCAACTCAACTTTCACGAACAAATTCAAGTTCAGTTTGTTTAAAATTTAGATTTGAACACAATAAAAACTCATTTAGCTTAATGAACAAAACTCAAACTTGAAAAAGAAGCTCGTTTAATTTAATGTGAAAAACTGAAACTCGAAAAAAAAATTCGTTTAACTCAACAAATTCAAACTCAACTCGTTTAACATCCTTACTACGTTTGCAGATGAGCTGCAAATAGTACCTCTATCTGATTTGAGTTAATTTCTCTATTATTATTTTTTTGGGGACAGGTAGTGTGTAGTTTCAAAATAATTTCAGCACATCAAACCCAAATAACAAACAACAATCTCAAATGTGGGTTCTTTGTATTTCAGGGTACTGGGTGAGATAAGAAACTGTGTACGCAACAATTGCAGAGTATTATCCATCTAATACATCCTCTTTTTTGCTCGGTAATTACAAGGATAAATAATACAGACGGCAATATTTATGTTATCATGAAATCAGATCGGTATAGAGACGATTGTTATTGAAAAGCAATTTCCTAAATGTACTGTTTTCATTGTTCACAACCAGCCACAGCACATATACGGGGAAGAAGATGGAATTCGACCTGTTTGCCGAATATATTCTGCCTGAGCAGCAAGTTTTCCAGCCTTACGATTTTTCTTTGTCTCGGCTGCATCACGTTTTTCTTCTGATCTTTGTCTTGCCATTGCAATCTTCTTCACCATCTTTGCTTGAGAATGGGCTCTCATTTGTTCAACTTGGGCCTGAAAGCCAGTATACATGCACATACATATGTCAGAACTCAGAACTAATTAGCTAAACATAATAATCCTTCATTAAAACAAAGAATTGAGAGCCACCATTTTTCACATCACCCAAAGAAGTGGTTGATGACGACGCCCTCAAGTTTACCATACAATTACAATAGGAATAAACTTGGACTGAAATATATTCTTAATACGCAAAAAAAATCCAAATGGGACTGTTTTTGTCGAATGGAGGGAGTAAAATTTGATTCCTCATTGAGCCAAGCAGTTTAAACGATTGAATTACAGTCAAGTCATTTCATTTGATGAATGCAAGATGAAGTATGCAAATGTATTAATCACATGCTTTCTAGTCACAATGTAGACAAAGAAGTTTTACCTCAATTCTCCTCATCTCTGCATCAAGTTTTGCTTTCTGCTGACTTTCCCAAGCTTGGATTTTGATTTCTTCACGCTTAAATCTGAATAATCCACCATCAGTAAAACTTAGTATTGAAATTACAGAGTCTTCAATTTTTCTATTGTATTTAGCAAATAAATAATAAATAAAAACCTTGCAGTGTGCTTAGACTTTTCAACTTCCTCCCATGCTGCAGCCCGCTTCTCAAATTCAAGCCTTTGAAGTTCCTCCAGCTCAGCGTTTTCAGCTGCTATTACATTCTTGTCCTTCTCATCTTTGCTTGCCCAGGCAGCAATATTCATCTTGCCAAGCTGTACACCAAGGGCTAAGATCTCTTTTCTCGTCTTAAGCTTTAGTTCTTGTTCTGTCAATTGTTTTGTCCCATTTTCAGTCGTACATCTTGACTCACCATTCATTGAGTAATCTGCAGGTGTGGATGTCGGCACGCCTCCTCGAGGAGTAGACGGGATTGAAGAAGTTGGGCTGCGGAACGGGGTTGTAGCTCCTTCAGGAGTAGCAGTCCTTGAAGGCTCTTGACTTGGAATAGGAGTCATTTCTGTTCCCATATCTCTCATTGAAACTGATCTTATTGCTGGACCTGCAAGATTGATAGTCAACCTAGGGAATTATGCTAAAGAATTCAAGAAGCACGTGAATGTCAACAACAAAAAACTAGTAAAATGATGATATTGCTCCCTCAGAACCCCCACAAAAATGATCCCATGTGTTAAAATTTCCTATTCCACAATGAAAGTCTCAACTTCATTGCCTGTAAAATAAAATGACAGCATGACACAATGTCCTTAAGTTCACCATCACAATTTTTACTTCATGCCATGACTACTAGACCAACCAACTACCATTATGTTTAAGGAGAATGTATATTCTTGAGATTTGCAAAAATTTCAAATGTTGTTTCCTTTTTCGTTAGTATGATGTATATTCAAAGGATGATTAAAACCCTTGTTCTTCCTTTGCTTTCAGGATGATATGTAATTAGATAGACACGTGTGTGCATGCACTGGTCGGCAATTTAGATGATTTAAGATTATTTATGAACTATATCTACTACACCTGCAACTTTTTTTCTATTTTTCCTCACCAAATACCCATATTTAATAGATAAAAAGGAGTACCACTTATTTATATTCTTAAACTTCAATCTAATCACAGGAAAGTGAAGGTATGATTTACCTGTTGATTCTTTGACTGAACTCTTAATACAAGAGGCATTCTCATCGTCCACTTCTTTCAAATCTTTACTTTGAGGACAGATATCGATTGGCACATTTGTCCCATTTCCTTGTCCAGAAATGGGCTGAGAACCAGGGGAAATAAAAGAGAACTTCTCCAAGCCTGTTTGTGATGCTGGTTGACAGAAATGAACCCGCTTAACTGATGACTTGTTATCATAACCCGCATTCTCTGGAGCAACTCTTAGTCCATTAATTACTGGCAATCGAGCCCCTTGGCCATGTAAATTGTTCTTTCTTGAATTACTAGATTGCCCATTTTGCCTATTCATTATCCACTTCTCTGCATCATTCCACTTTGAAGACATAGGCCTCAATAGCGATCGGCCAATGGGATTGTGCCCTGATCTTTCCCCTTTATGAAATTCAAAGCTAGATGAACTAGCATTACTATCATAATCAAGATCATCTTCTAATGTTCTCATTGGGTGAACAGAACTCGAACTACCATTATCAGTTTTTGAAAATTGTTGTAATTTGACCCGGCCCGCATTTCCATGGTCTCTCCGCAAATTATCCCTTGGCTGGGAAGAACGCTGATCACCTTGACTAGCACTTGTCAATGCACCGCCAGATAGTTTCACTGATGCACTCTCTAGAATGGAAACAGCAATTGGAGGACACGGGTCTCAAAATCATGATAGAAATTTGAAAATCTCTCTTGCTTAGGGTAGCAAAATCAAAGTTGAGTCCAGTAATCAGTAAAACTAGATTAATCTAAAGTGAAGCATAGGAATGGCATCTGCTATCAGTGTAGAGATATCATTGCAATATACCATGCTCTTCCACAAAAAAAAAAAGGTTTTGCCAAAAGAAAGAGTCCATTTTTCACTGACCCTAGTACGAAATGACCCCAAATTTACCCTTATTCCTAATTTTTTGGAAATGAGACCCTTTTTTTGTTTTTTTGGAAGATGTGTGAAGTTCAGACTACAAATCAAGTGTAAAATACGTTGTGCTCAATGAGTATAAATAATTAGATTAATGTTATTTGATTTGGTGCCATTGCTCTTATTGAAAAAGATTTGTTACTAATTTAAAGAAGATGCAAAAAGAAAAGGCAGTCGCTATGGGGTGGATTAAGTTCCACAGTAGAATGGGACAAAATACTCACCTTCCTCATAAAACTCTTCACCATTAGAGTCTAATAAACTGTTCCTCACAAACTCGTTATCCTCAAGCTTGGAAGGAGATGTCCTAGCTGAGTTGCTATTTGATCCATCTTTTTTCCTCTGATGCCCCATAAGCTTCATCCTCAATTTACTCGGAGAAATTATACCAGTCTGCATCAAACCAAATAAAGGAAATGAAAAATTATCTCCACGATTTCTCATGATTAAACTGAATCACTGAAAACAGAGGAAAACCCAGTGACTGAATTATTCAAACACAGCACTTGTAAAACCCACAAAAAACCCAGATCAAACTATATAAAATATAAACCCAAAGTATTCAAGGCCATGTTTTTCACACGCATTCAGTAATTTAAACACAAACCCATTTCAAGAAAAGCACACAAATTGTGAAAAACACATGGCTATATGGTAATGTATAGCTCCAATTCTCTTGCATTGGAAAAAAAAAATAGTTAATTTAATTTGGGTTTAGGAAAGAGCATACCTCTACTTTGTGTATCCTCTCGTACTCCATTATATCCTCTTAGTCTCTCAGTTTGCTGTGCTTGCAACACTTGGAGAGAGAAAATGCACCAGCAGAGAGGAGGAGGAAAGCTTTATTAAAATTAAAGTGCGCACTTTCGCTGAAGTCCTTTTGTAGATCCCGACAAGAGTTGTAAAATTTTAAAAAAAAAAAAAAAAAAAAACCATCGTGAGAGAGTGGCGATCTTTTACCGCTTCTTTGACTTGTCCCCGCCGATTTTATTCTTATGACTTGATCTTTGTTTTATATTTCAATTAATAAAGTATCTGTTTGGTTTCCTTTTTTGGAAACTGATTATAGTTTTTTAAAAATTATAATTAATTATAATTTATTTAATAAATTATTTTTAAATTATATAAACTGTTAACGTATATAATAATTATTTTTAAAAATTTAATTTTTAATAATTTATTTTAAAAAATTATATTAAACAGAATTAATTATTTATTTAATAATTTAATTATTAAATAATATATAATATATTTTTCAAATAAATTGTACGAAATAAATCTAAAATAAAGCTATTTTGTCCACACAAAAATTGATTAGTGATACTATTTATTATTCTTTATTTTAATTACATTAATTTTGGCGTAGTTTTTGTAATTTCCTCATCTGTCTTATGGAAGTCACAAGTGTAGGTTTAGGCAGGCAATGATGAAAAGGCGAGTATTCCAAGTCTCAGTTTCCCCATTTTCATGTTTTTTATGGTAAGTAGGTAACCATCACAATTCACAAGTAAATCTGGTCTTAGTCAGTCAATCAATCACATTAAAATGTATGTCATGAGTAAGTTTGCTTCTTTTTTCCTGGACTTTTATGGTACTCCAATTTACTGGACACGTTCTTCAGAAAATGAGTTTAAAAGAATTGTTAGTAGGAATTTAAATCAGTGTATTAAACAGTTACATCTTTCATTTACTAATGACCAAATTGTTTCCTAGTGGTCCACATCAATATTAAAGGGTACCTGAATCAAGCTATTACTATTTAGCTATATTTTAATTTTCTATCCCCCCCAAAAAAAAAAAAAAAAAAAAAAAAAAAAAAAAAACTACTGTATTACTCGTGAATTATGAACATAAATATTATCGGACGTCATAAAGTTTTAGTCCATCTGATTTAGTGATCAAACGAGAGTGTTTTTATCGCTTGAGTTAACGCACAACCTTTTAAATTACGTTATTAATAGAAATTTACGTTTCTTGGAACAAATTTA
Organism: Pittosporum tobira; assembly: GCA_032359685.1. NCBI lineage: Eukaryota > Viridiplantae > Streptophyta > Magnoliopsida > Apiales > Pittosporaceae > Pittosporum > Pittosporum tobira. Next base: position 5,250 of record JAUMHB010028424.1, on the reverse strand, counting down.
TTACATCACTCATCATCAAGTAACTAAAAATTATTTAATTTTTGCTCACGGAGGCTCTCAACGAGTTTGAGTTTCTTATGGCTTGTTTTTGCTTATGCATAACTTCATCCATCCGAGTGATCTGTTGAATTCAAAAACGTACCTTTTAGCTCCCAACTAAAAAGGAGACACAAATAATGAAAAACACTTCTTTACTTATGGATTATAGCAGGCCTGAATCTGCATTATTTTCCTTTAGTTCCTCCCTTATTAGGGAGCTCCCGCCAATTGGTACTCAAATTCAAATATATATATATATATATACCCGTTATAACGTATTTTTAAAAATTAATTATTTTTGTTAATTTTAAAAAAATTATAAATTAAATATAACGATATAGTTAACAAATTTACAAAAAATTAGTCAATAAATTTTTCTTTAAGCCTATAATATTTTTTAATTATTAAATAAATTATAAATTATTTTAAAATAAATTGTGACAAATAAACTCATATATACTAAATAGAACGTGTGTGGAAAGATAAATTTTGAAGTAAACTACGAAATGTGTTGAGGGAGCAGATAAAGAGTTGTTGGAACTCTGATGGACAGGTCAATCAATCAAATTATTAACTCACGAGGTGGTAAAAAATTATTGTATTTTTAGCAGATTAAACGTGACTAATGTTTGGTACATTCTGCTTCGATCCAGAAAAATTATAACAAATTTTAATAATTATATAATAGAAATTTTAAAATACATATAAAATATTTTATTTATATAATATTTGAATTATAACTAAAATATGCATGTAAATATATTAACAAAAAAAAAAATAGAAGATTAAAATATTTTTTTATAAATCTTAAATTACCATTTTCTTTTAAAGAAGGGAGTACATTATTTGTCTTGACTTTCCAATGTCTCACTGACTAGTACTTGAATATCTTATGTACAGTATTACTGGCTTCTGATTTTGTACCTACATATTAGTTCTGTTAGATTTTTGACCATACAAAATCCAGTTTGGATCTGGTTAAAAATAAAAGGATGGACATGATTTTGTTGTGGTCCCCACTTACCAAAGTTTAAACCAAATATTTCCATCATATTTTCAATTAAATATTTTGAAAATTTAAGGAGATTTGATACGTCCTTCATGCCGAATAGAGACGCACAAAAGACCTAAAAATCGATGTTTAGATTAGAACTAGTTTGGTCAAATATCGGATTTGTGATTAGACTTTTAAAAAATTAAAAAGGTTCAACATATTACTATATTACGAGAAAAAATTAGTTTGAGTACTGAGCTGGTCTAAGCCAGTATTTAGATTAGCCGTATTTAAATACTGATTTGATTCTAAAAGTCATATGAAAATATTACATAAAATACTAAACATTATAATAACTACTTTTTTTTAATACTTTTTAAATAAAAATTACTCACTATTAAAAAAATATATATAACTATATAAATTACTAACTGTATAAACTAATAATTACTTAAAATAGCTATATAAAATAATTATTTTAAATAAATATATATTATAAATTACTAAGTTAAAAAAAATTACAACAAGTATTTTAAATAAATATGGAAATTGAAAAAAATTAATTAAAAAATCTTATAAATTGTAAATAAATTAATTTTAAACAAGCAAAAATTCGAATAAGTACTGATGCAGGAGCGGCCTGAACTGACAGTTCTCACACGACCATGTTTTTTTAGTTATAATCTAGCCTGATTTGGCTTGGTCAAATAAAAAGTTTGACCTAATCTTTTAGGAGAAAAGATCGATCTTGTCAGTCTAAAACTTGTTAGATTGGTATTTTCTTTTTTTTGCATCTCTACTCTTGAAAATAATGAGGTATATGATAAAATAAATAGACCATTTTTTTTAAGGTTGGAGAAAGTACTTCATTAATTTCAATTTTCGCAATTCTATATAATTAATATTTTAATAATTTATTTAAAAAAAAAATACTTATCTAAGATGTCGGATAAAATTTGTACTCGAAATAATTGGAATGATTAAAATGGAATTAAAAATAAATTGTATAATACGTTGCAATTTGTTGGAAATTTCTGTTGATAGAACCTTGTGTTGCCGTTGAATTACTGCAAATAAATTTTTAATTTAATGACTTAAGTCAAGTAATGTTCACTATTTTCATTCATTTAATAATTAAATCTTATTATTTAATAGAAACAAACAACTCCTTATTTAGCAAAAAAAAACGAAGGAGTATCCCTGCGAGTTGTGATTTAATTTTATTACAAGAAAGTTCCTTTTTTTTTTAATCACCAAAAAAATGAAAAAATAAATAAATTTTAACATCTCATGTCATGATGTTAATATTTGCTATGGTGATTCCGTAACTAGCGCTTCTTATTTTGTACCTTAATGCATTATTATATTTAATATTGTTGTACTATTTTCGTTTTATTTATATCGTAATATTTTAATTTTTTATAAAATTTAAAAAATTTATTTGATATTATAATTTTAAAAGAGAAATAGTAATTGATGTAGTAATATTATAATTTTAAAAAAGAAAATAGTGATTGAAGTTGTGAGATATAGTATTGATATTATAATTTTAAATAAAAAAATAATGATTAAAATGGTAATTCAAATTTGATAAAATGAAAATAATTTATATTATTAATTTTTTTTTTAAAATATTTTTTATACGATATTTAAAAAAATAAATATTATTATAAATTTTATAAGACAGATGGAGTAATTATTTCCACTAATCCCGCCCTATGGCATTGCCATTGATTTGTACTCCTACGTGGGACCAACACGAGGAAAAGGTAAAAAAAAAGTACAACAGACATGAGATGAAATAAAGATATAGAATTTGAAAAAGAAAATTAAAGGTCGGCAACATAAGTTGTAGTATTAGGCTATTATTATGGTCTTGTTGAGCATAGTTTTTTTTTTAAATAATTTAAAATATATTTATTAATTAAAATAAATTATAAATTATAAAAAAATATTAATTGTTTTTTAAATAAATTATAAATATTTTTATATTTAATTTAATATTTTTTAAATTAATATATATATATATATATATATATATATATATATATATATTTTAAAAACAAATTATAAACTATAGTAGTAAGCTGTCCAATGAGGGCCTATATGATTTTGCTCGCTTGTGTTTTCCCCGATTACATGAATTTATTTATAATTTCATTTTATGTACTAGTTATATATCTAATAAAGTACTATTAATTTATTAATTAATTAAATAATTAATATTACAGGGAGAGACACTTGTTAGTCTGAGCTTGAGTCAAAAGAATATAAGTGGTCAGGGCTACACTTACTCCAACGCCTTTCTCCCTGTTATGCTGTACCATACCAGGGTGAAGCGTGAAATAAATGTATGAATGTGTGTCAGCAAGGGGGTGGTGGTGGCTGGTGGTGACCGGTGGTGGTTTGGTTTTGAAATCTGTAATGTCATCTTGTAACCTATACACATAAGTACACACCTATTGGTGTGTTGGATATTTCTTTCATCAATATATAATATATATGCCCTAATTCCCAATTATTGCACTCTGACTAATGCCTTGCCTTCTAAATAAATATTTCGCTACTTTGATGTACGCAGGGGTATAAGATTAGGTGTCTGTTGACCGGTCAGTTATAATTTTTCTTAGAAATTATTAAAATTAAATGCGGTAAACAAATATATATTGGAGTAATCATATGTAAATCTAATTATTTTTAAACATAAATTTGATTAAAAATTTTTATTTTAATAAATTTAAACAGTAAATTTAAAACCATATCAGATTCATGGATCTGGAAAACCATTTTATATGGCAGAGACCTTCTGAAAACATGAATATCAAAAGCAATAGAAAATGAAAAAGATACAACTTTATGGGATGATGTTTGGCTAAACAAAAAGTTAATAACACCCCAAATCAAAAATGATAGAACAAATAGATCAAAAAGTTAATAACAAGCAAACAACACAAGTTCTAGTGGAATGAATGGAGCAACAAGGCATGCAAAAAGCAAGAGACAAACTTGCTTACAAGGTATGGAAATTCCAAACTCCAGAACTATGGAAAATCATAAAAAATGGACTTCTCTGTAATGCAAAAAGAGTTAAAATAATACTACGAGTCTATGATAAATGCATGTTTTTTGAGCAAGAATCATAGTAGATGTTTCTAGTGCATATCTATTAAGGAGAGAAGTGATTTCTCCAAACTACCCACTACCCTTGTTATCTCATTATATGATAATTAATTAGAATAGTTTTGTTATATATAGAAGAAGATAAAAAATTTGATGAAAACAAATGAGTTTTATATTTTAATATATTATTATTCTAGTACAAAATTTGACTAATTAAATACAAGTACGTAGTGTTGGAAAAATGTGATAAAAATAATACAATAACAAATAAATTAGATTTTTAAAAAAAAAAATACTACAAATAAAATGAAATAAAAAATATATTTTTTTATTTTTTTTGAATTATATACTTTCTAAATTTTTTATCATAGTTATTAAAACCGGACCGGACATCGAACCAGCCGAGACACTGGTTCACTAGTTCATTGATTCAACCGGTGGTTCAACCGTTTGAGCCGGATTTGTATTTTTTAATAATGAAAAATATATTTTATATGTTAAAATTAATAATAACACTGTAAAATAACATATTCTAGCTATAATATAAAGACTTGTACAAAAAAAAAAAAAAAAGAAGATACCAAAGTAAAGTATTAAATATCATATCAAATAACCATAATAAAACTTAAACTTAAACATCATACAAAATAACCACCATATGATCTTAAAAGGTTAAACATTCTTAATCATGCTAAGCTTTAGCAAATATTTTATTAAATATACAAAATTGGTTGATTTTTAAATTTATCAACCGATTTTTGCAGTTTATCTTAAATAACCATATTAAAAATTAAACTTAAATATCATACAAAATAATCACCATATGATTTTAAAAAATTAAAATAATCATAATAAAGCTTAAACTTAAACATCATACAAAATAACCACCATATGATCTTTTAATTTTAGTCATACTGAGTTTAAACAAATATTTTGTTAAGTATACAAAATTGGCCGATTTTTAAATTTATCGGTTAGTTTTTACGATTTATTTAAATACCATCCAGTATGTCTCGTTTTAAACGGTATAATTATTTATCCGATAAAATAATTATATCATACTAATTTAATATTCGATTTACGGTTCAACCGACCAA
>JAUMHB010028413.1:2912-22686 GCA_032359685.1 Pittosporum tobira | reverse complement strand
TTTTTGAAAAATAATAATAAAATACCAAAACTTCACTTCATACTTTTTGAAAAATAATAATAAAGCAAAAACTTTATCTCTTGCTTTTTGAAAAATAATAATAAAATACCAAAATTTCATTTCATGTTTTTTGAAAAATAATAACAAAACCAAAACTTCATCTCATGTTTTTTGAAAAATAATAATAAAACACAAAAACTTAACTTCATACTTTTTAAAAAACAATAATAAAACTATAATTTCATCTCATTCTTTTTGAAAAATAATAATAAAACACCAAAATTTTATTTCATACTTTTTGAAAAATAATAATAAAACCAAAATTTCATCTCATATTTTTGAAAAATACCAAAACTTAATTTCATATTTTATGCAACTTCAAACCTTCTCTCGAGAATTTTAATTCTTACCTGATAATCTTTCTATACCAAGCGTCTTTTGTACTCCAACTCACGTGAATCCTATTACATAACTATTTTATATAAATTTTATTTATAACAATTTTCACCACTCAATATTTATCAAAATTTTCACACTTACTCAGATAAATATTACCTCCAACTATATATGCGAAATTAGCCATTCATAACACAAGCCCTATTAAAATAATAATATCTTCCAGTTATTCATCTAACTATTCATGAATACTTATTTCAGTAAAACTAATTAATAATTCTTTTACTGACTCCTTAAATCATTTTCTATCTGACATAAATGTTATAACTCATTTACCTTCATATATCAAGTGCCATACACTAAATATTAGTGGTATTACAACTATTTTTTTTTAATAATATTAGTACTATTCATATCAATTATTTATCAATAAAAAGTCTATCTATTACTCATATTATTATGACAATTATTGTCAGGGTAGTAGTATAGTAGAAAGTGACATGTTAAAAATGACGGCTTAATAATTCTCTGACAATTATTCTCTTATAGGGGGAGTTAATACGTTTTCTATTATGAGGATCACAAATACTTTGTTGTATGGTCCACTAATACTCTGTCAGCTATGCGACGCATCGTTCAAAAACAAATATTTTCTAAAGTAAACGTTGACATTTATTTGTCAAAAATATTTGCATTTATGACTTTATAGTTTATTTATCTATGCCAACAACATACTGTTTAAGATAAATAAATTTCATAAAATATTTATTTCCTTAAATTTATGCTTCGTTTTGTTAATTATTTAAAACTAAACTATAATATCATTTTAAGTAACATGGACTTATACATAAATATAATAAAGTTAAAATTAATAGAAAATTTGTTAGGAAAATAATGAGTTTTTTGTCACTTTAAATAAATATATGACACTTTATTTTTTATTAAAAAATGTGTTTACTAATATTATATTTAAACAAAAATAGTGGTGGAAGATAAGGAGTTTAGTTGCATTTAACATCACAATTATTTAATTTAATACATGTACTAAAGTTTTAAGTAAGTTGACAATGAGTCAAGTGAAAAAGTCATTTTAACCTTAGTGAATTACTGAACTGAGTCTAGTCAAGAGACAATTCTATCCAAATAACAAAAAAAAAACAATGAATTGGCTCACTTAATTTTTAGATGTTCGTGTGTATATATATATTTGATGTGAAAATATGGTACTTTTCCTTAAATAAATAGATAAGCGTCTGTATTTTACGTACTAGCCCGACCAAATAGAAGGGTCGCCAAGTCAAAGTCAAAGTCAAATAAATCTCAAATTTTTTAGGAGCGAGAGATTAATGAATATAATTGACAATTTTATCTCCTAAAAGTAATTTGATCTGCATATGGGTGGTTAATTTGTTACATAAAAATGTTAGAAATCTATCGAAAACCATTACTGATTTACTCGCCTCCTCAATAAGTTGTATATTTATTAAACTAGTTTGCACATATAGAGATATATTTCCAGCAATCACTTCTATTTGGGTATCCTTTTCTAGATTTGTACATATAATTTACACATCAGTAATTTAAATGCAATCTTCACATATCATAAAAATTTGTGCGGGGAAATCTTGTCGTGCATACAACATTTATTACCAAAAACTCCATTTATTTCAAAATAAACATTTTTATTTTATTTTACACGTTCATTAAAAATATATATATATATATATATTAATATATCCTCTCATACTTTTTCTAATAGTCATTGAGTGTATGTTTGATAATTGGTAGAATATGATTTATAGCGTTTGTCACTTTTGCACTTCAAAGCTTGCTTCTCATCTTGTTTGGTAGCGTGACATTTATAATGTTGTTTTAGCTGACATGACCGGTGTAAAATGACCTAGGTATTAGTAGTTTTTTTTTCTTGTATTTTTTTATGTACCAAAAAAATAAAAAAAAATGCATAAATTAGATGAGGAGCGGTCCAAGCTTATTTTCTGCGTCCATCCAACCTTATCAAATATTTCAACTTGGCTGAACGCAGTTTAATATATATATATATATATATTACATTTGTTTTAAAATATAAATACTTTAAGACTTTTGAATGTTTCAAATTCAAATTAACATGAATTTATTTGAATAGTGACAATTTTTATTTTTATAACTAATAGTATTAACTTTCAAATAGCTTAAAATTTGCACAATTTTACTAACCATAATCAAGTAACTTGTAATGTTAAATTTAAAAATATTATAAATAAAAATTTTAAAGTCAATAATGCTCTTGTAAATTAAAACAAATAGAATACTTATTATATTGTACTTATTATTATTATTATCGTCAATAATAATTATATGTTTTTTTTACAAACTATAATATTTATAATATGTAGTAAATTACATTTAAGAAATAATATTATATTAATTTCTTTCAACAATTAATTTATTTATTGAAAGACTAGATAATAATAATATGAACAACATAGAGCAAACAATTTCATAAAAATTTATGTAATTTTTAGTTATTTGTATCATTTGAATTGCAATTGCTACAATTGTTAACAAACAATAATTTACTTAAGTTGCATAAGCTCATAACAACCAAATTAAAAAAATAAAAATACTTAAAAAATTAAAAGGTCATATTCCTTCTTTAGAATGTAGGGAGAAGAAGCTTGCACAGCAATCCTCCTCTGAACAAAAACCGTAAGAGTTCCCGAAAATTTAGGCCATCTACTCATTTCTGAAAAGGTGACCGAAAAACTAAGGCAAACCATTCCTTCTCTCTCTGATCTCTGCGTATATATCCGGGTGCTCTACTTTCTCCTATTCTTTTTCTTCTTCCTTAATTACTTACCCGACCAAAAAAAAAAAAAAAAAGAGGATAAATCTACTATGCCAATGGAGGCCTGGAAATTCGATAAGGGCGCAGCTATGGGCGTTGCAGGAAACAAGACATTTGTGTGCCAAGCCGACGCTAGCGTCGGGTCCAGAGGCTACTTGTTTCACCAAAACCCGTTCCAGTTTTCTACACCTCTTCTCTTGTTGCAACTCTCTCTGACTTCCGCAACTACTATGTTGTTCGATTCCATTCTCCGGCCTCTTGGACAATCTACCATTGTCTCACAATTTTTGGTAACCATTTCTTTTCTAATTTTCTAATTTGGTATATGTCAAGTTAAAAATGGTTAATCCATTTGCCAAGTTTTAGAAAAATGTAGCATCCGTAGAGAATTGTGTATCAAACAATGCAGAGATATACAGATGCAACAATTTACTACAGGGCTTAACTCATTAATTGACCATGATCAGATCCTGAATTTCAACAAGTTATTCCCTCCGTTCCGCATATAGAGTCGTACTTTTTGGTTGCAAGTTAATTCAAAATTAACATGGATTCATCCAATCTTAATCGATACAATCGTAATTGAAACATTTGTTGATCTCAATCCTATAAATCACATCAATTTTAAATTTTAAAATTTGGCAAATTGACTCTAAAAATTCAAAAAAGAAACTCATTTTGTAGAACATTGAGAGTCCATAATTAACAATCTAAACAACTTTTTATATGTATATTATTCCTACCAGGGTGGTTTACTATTTGGGCCTTCACTTCTAGGGCATGACGGGATTCTGGGAGGAAGAGTTTTTCCTCCCAGGGGCTCAATGACATTTGAAACAATGGCGGCATTCGGCCTTATATTCTTCCTCTTCATAATAGGCCTAAAGTGTGACGCAGGCATGATGATACGGCCCGGGCGGAAGGCCATGATCACCGGGCTCTCCGTAATGTTTGTTCCCCTCGGGCTGACCATTTCGCTGTCGCTCCTCTTGGTTAAGCACATTCCCATGGATCACAGCCTAGCAGATACACTTCACCTTGTAGCTTTCTCACAATGTCTAACAGCTTTTCCTAACATCTCCTGCATTCTCACCGAACTCAAAATCCTAAACACTGACCTGGGTCGTCTAGCCATGTCAGCATCCATGTTCTGTGACATGATCGGAATATTTCTAACCGCAATAGGGTTTGCAATATTGTTTAGTAGTAGTGTATTGATGTCCGTTCTAGGGATTTCATCCTTCTTTGGGCTTCTGCTTATCGTAGTCTACATAGTCCGACCCCTGACATTACGCTATATTGTACAACGTGCAAAAGAAGAGAAACTCAGAGAGATACATATTACTACCATTCTCCTAATGGTTATGATTGTTGGACTTGCAAGTGAGATGATAGGGCAGCATTATGTGTTGGGCCCATTGCTACTAGGATTGGCAATTCCAGAAGGCCCACCTTTGGGATCAGCGTTAGTCGAGAAACTACACTATCCTATTGTGAAAGTACTTTATCCGACGTACCTTACTGCCAGCGGTCTGAAAACTAACATTTTCACGATACACTGGCAGTCTCTATGGATAATAGGGCTTTTATGCTTCGTTTCTAGCCTGGTTAAGATCGGCACGGTGATATTAGTTGCTTGCTTCACCGATATGCCTACCCGAGATGCTTTTGTGGTTGGGCTCATGCTGAATGCTAAAGGCATCAGTGAGCTCACCTTGTACAACTTGTGGGTGTTAAATGAGGTACTACATTTTTCCGAGGCCCCCCTACCGTTGAAGTAATAATTTTAGCACTCCTGTATTATAGGTTCTACTTCCGGTGTTACATGTAGTACCTTGAATTCATGTACAACATATAATGAACAGAGTACTACCTATAATGCTGAGTGCTGAAATTCTAATTTCAGCAGTGGAGTATCTCTCCAGGATCGATATTTTATGCAAAATGACGTAACTTCCATTTTTTCGTACTGAAAGTCTAAATAACTTTGGCAGGTTATAACGCAACACGAGTTTGCTCTTAATATTATCTTTGTGATATTAACCACAGCGATAATTACACCATTAATAAAATACCTATATGATCCTTCTAAAAAGCTCCGGCCATTGAAGAGAAGGACCATTCAACATGCCAAGCGTGATGAAGAGCTACGAATATTGGTTTGCATTCACAACCAAGATAGTGTCCCTTCCATTATGAACTTACTTGAAGCTTCACATGCAACAGAAGAAAGCCCGATTGCAGTCATAGGAGTTATCTTGATTGAGCTCGTTGGCCGGACAGCCCCTATGCTCATTGCCCACCAATCAGACCGAACCCTAGAGCCTAGTACGTCAAGATCGGGCCAAATTATCAAAGCCTTACGAAAATATGAGTCTTACAACAAAGGTCGGGTCACTGTCCAGTCGTACACCTCAATCTCGCATTTTGAGACAATGCACGATGACATTTGCGGGGTGGCACTTGACCAAAACGCCAACATCGTGATTATTCCTTTCCATAAAACATGGGAAATCGATGGGAACGTTGGCCATGTGAACTGCGCCCTGAAAGGTTTAAACCTTAGAGTTTTGGAAAAAATACCGTGTACGGTCGGAATCCACATCGACAGGGGAAATCTAAAGGGATCGCTTTCAATATTAAACCCTCAATCAATCTACAACGTTGGAGTCATCTACATAGGTGGTTTAGATGATATAGAATCACTGTGCTATGGGGCACGTATGGTGAAACATGAAAATGTGACACTAACGGTCATTCGTTTCCTTCTTTTTGGATGCGACAACGCGAGGGAACGGAAGTTTGACAATAATTTGATCGACGAAATCCGACATTCCAACATGGGGAATTCGAGATTCATGTATCAAGAAGAGGTGGTGAGAGATGGAGTAGGGTTAGCTTCACGTATCAGACAAATTGAAGATGGTTTTGATTTATTGTTAGTAGGAAAGCACCACCAGGATTCTCCATTACTGGCAGGACTGGACGCGTGGAGTGAGTGCCCGGAGCTCGGTGTCATCGGAGACTTGCTCGCTTCGCCGGATTTAGCGACCACCACCTCAGTGCTGGTGGTGAAACAACAGAGAGTGAGAGGAAAGTTGATTAGTCGGTCCATGAAACCGGTAGTTCTTGATACACACGTTCATGGTGTGCCACGGGTGACCAGAACCTCATCATCAGCATCCAACTATACTTATAATAATAATAATAATAATAATAATAATAATAATAATAATAATAATAATAATAATAATAACAATAATGATTCTTTGCGGAATCTATCGGTGAATAAGGATTAATAGGTTTATAGTTTGGTTTAAAACAACCTCTTTTCTATTTATAGTTTTTACTCTCTTGTAAATAGGAAATTTTGGTTATTTAACCACAACTGGAGAAAGGACACAGTTCTAAGTGTATAGAAAGAAAAATAGAGAATGGTGCATAATATTTCTTAACAGAAAATTGTTTTATTTCTCTCGTGCTTCTGTGTAATACTGTGGTCAGCTATGTCTAACAAGCTCAGGTCAAAACTTTAATCTATATCTCATCAGCTTAATCTAATCCCTTCCCTGTATGCTCCCCAATGTATAAAAACTACAATGAATATATACAATGACTATAATACAATTTCAAGAAAACTATGCAAAGCATATAAATTGAAATTCAGACCTTACAGAGCACGCCAGCAGCTATATGGACACATCATGACATCAGGATTATAGTCTCACTGGTTGTTGGTGTCATCAATAGCGGCATCTTCCTGAGTGTTGTCACCCAATGCAACAATACTAGAAGAACCTGGATTTTGGTCCATGGACGGTTCACCATTCTTAGCCTGCAATCCAGTAAACCGTGCAAGATCGATCCATTGCTGCAGCAAATGATAGATACATAGGTTAGACTAACAGCAAGTCATGCATTAAATTCTCAGCAACATTATTTCAGGAAAAATGATTGATAGAATATTAATTCTGTTTAATATCTCAGATAGAATATAGTGCGAGTGCCATTAAATTCTTCGTGACATTATCCTCACAGAATTAAATTAAATGGAATAAAGAAACAGGGAAAAAAGATAAACAGATTTTGAAAAGTGCATGTAACCAACCTGGGTTCCCCAATATGAGTTGACTGTTCGGACAATGAAAGATAGCAAATTTACAAGTAATGTTTGATCAGAAAATTGGTCCGAAATTCTATGTTCCACTATTCCAGCAATAAACTGCATTACAAGTGATCTTGTTAAAGTACATGGCTATGGACACCAACTATGTACAGTTCAACATACATCCATTAAATAGTTAACTATAAGAACAGATCAAGATTGTAGCTTGAGAATGCTAGAGAGCATCAATTAAACAACACTGCATTCATGGCTTCAAAGTGACCTAAGGCATGGTATTATTCTGTGGCAATAAGAAATGCCAAGGCAATAAGGGACATTTTTCAAATTCAAAATTGATACGAGGTCAATTTAAGTTTTGAAAAAATAAAAATAAAAATGTAAGTAACACTGTAATAGTACTTTTCATAAAATTTTCACGATTATATCGACTATAATCAATTTAATTTATATCAATTTTGAACTTGGAAATGTTTCAAATTGACTTTCAAAAGTCAAAATACTCTTATATCTTGAAATTTAGGAATATCTGTGTGTTCTCTATGAACGATGACAGAGTGACTCATAACAAAGGAAACCGTACTACGAGGAACCTTAATTTAAGCAACAAGTTCTAGCTCCATACCTGATACCGTAGGTTGGCTGATGTTCCAAGAAAGGATCCATACACTGCTGCTGTTTTAAATATTGGTGACCTTTTATTTATTTGACCATTGACAAGGGTAGGATTGAGTAACTTGCGCACCACATACAAGATATTGGAGGCAGCCACAGCTCCGATGCTGGAAATAAACCCAACACCGGCAAGCTTCAAGCCACCAACAAGCACTGAAGCAACCCTGAGACGCAAATTCCAATCCTTCCCAGCTACATTTTTCTGAAAGGCGTTATCGGGGATTGACCCAAGTAGACCCTTTAATGCTTCCAAGCTATCAGGTGAGTTCACTTCAACCGCATAAGATAGGAACGATAATGTAGGAGCAGGGAGCCACACAGTAAAGAAATCGACGACAATACCCCTGATAGTGTCCGTAAAAACGTAATCAATCTCTTCAAAGAAATTTTCTTTACGCCTCTCGTACTGTGCCAAGAGTGTAGTTGTTATCGATATAACTTCTTCTATGACTAATCTATGTAGGAACTTGGGATCTGCGAGTAATCTTTCTCTAAAACCCTGTATCAAGATGGGCAATGGTCAACCCAGAGAATCTATTATACATTCTCTATAATCAATATTATATATATATATATATATATATAATTCCGATTTCCAGAAACCATGTTTACCTGGAATCGGTGAGTGAGTTCTGAAATAAGAGGATACTGCTCTAGATCAAAAAAATTCTGCAGTACTTCAGGAGATACCACGCCAAGATCAAGTCCCCTCTGAAGGTCCTGAAAAGCATGAAATGAAATGTTGTCATTAAATTTAAGGGAAGCATTAGAAAAATCATTCAGGAATTAATCTATTAGTAAATTTGCATACTTGCAGACAATGTTCTAAAACTCGGCCTAGACGGTCGCCTAGGCGTCGGCGGCACTGAAACGAGTCGAGTTGTCCATAATCGGTCATGTACTCGCGTTGACCGTTTAACTGGTATTAGGTGGCCGACTAATCGGTCAAACTCGGATTGGGCGGAGTAAACATGTGGGCGGTCAAACTCGGTTACCTTCTTTTTTTTTTTTTTTTTTTAAATCTTGCATTCTTTATTTCTTTTCCCTGACGCCTTAGTCCTTTCCTTACTGAATTAAGCCACTTGCCCATTTGTTTATTACTTAGTTATTTTCTTTTCCAAGTTCTGACAAACAAAATTGAAAACTAAAGTCCTTATTAATCGACATCAGGTCATCCAAGACTCCAAAGTATCTTTCTTAGTTCTATCCTCCGCTCATCCACCACCACCATCGTATCGCTTCTGTTGGACCAGCTGACAACAAGGGTCGAGGAGGGACCTCCGAAGGATCGGAAAACGGACAATTTCTGATTGATCCAATTGATGGTTTCTTGTACAGTAGGAAAACATACTATAATCTAATTTATAAGGTACGGCTACTTGAACTTTGTTACAGCTCTGTTCATAAATTCTGACCGAAAGATAGGATCTTTATATCTGACCTCCCTGCTTTGGTTTCGAACACTCCCTTCTTGCACCATTAAGCAAAATCACTGGAGCTTTGTTATAACAGCACTTGTCATAAATTCTGGATTATATCAGTACTGTAGTCTGACCTCCCTTCTTTGATTTGAGCACTCCCTTCTTGCACCATTAAGTTAAATCATATTTTTAAAGTTAAAGATTGCATTTCGTTTTAAAAATTCTTATTGTACTTGCTATTTAATGCCCTTATATGTTTGTCAGTTTATGACTTAAAAATTTAAATTTGTAATTTGATTATGGTTGCTCAATTACTCAGTTTGATACTCCGGTTCTGAATTCTAATAATTTGATAATCTAATTTTGGTAATTTGATCTCTAATGCTCTGAATTTTTTTGATTATGAAAATAATATTTAAAAAATAAATATATAACCGAGTTGAAAAACGCCCAGAAAAATGAGTAGTCTCCGAGTACTTGCCCCTAGGCACTCCCTTCGCCAAGCAGGTCCGCCTACCGAGTTTTAGAACACTGCTAGTTTGCAGACCTGATGTAAGACATTAATCTTTTCTCCAGTTTTAAGTATTAACAATATAAAAATTTTGTCGACCTGACACACCATACAATCAATTGTGTATTCAATTCAGACTGTAAGCCAATAACACATTAAAATTTCCCACTATTTTACAAAAATAATACATATGTTCCAAAATTAGAGATTATTATTCCTTTCCAGTACGTTCCAAAATTAGAGATATTTTTCTAGTTTAGTACATAAAACACCATGGTATTCCTAATTTATCATTTCATTTTAAAGATAAATGAAACTTTATACCATCTCGAAAAAAAAAATTGTTTTGAAAACAGTGTCCTTTTATGTAAAAATTTGTAACTGAATATCTATTTTTAAAGATCGTCGTTTTATGTTATCTCTAATTTTAGAATAGAGGGAGTAATAAATTTTACTATAACAAAACCAGGAAATCTCAAGACAACTAACCTGGGGTAAGGCATCTCGCCTCCTGCCAGCTGCATTCATCACTCGAGCAATTTCAGCACGATCAAAGCAATTTCTACTGCAGGTTCTGGCAGCTGAATACCACAAGAAATCAGCTACGGGAACTTCTCCCTCCCTCCGAATGTATTGTCTTTCAGGGTCGAGCAGTATAACAACTTGGTTTTTCTTTTGCATCTTCTTTGAAATTCTTGCAGGCAGCCCGGCTCCTCTCAACCCATATGTAACGTGACTAGCACCGGTCACCACAACTAGCATACCGGCAGCTCCTCCGTTCGTAACTGCGTGTAATATATTCTGAGACATAGTATAATCCTCAATGACTCTAGCTTGCGCAGATAAATATGAGCTTGGGCCAAAGGTGGAAGGTTGATTTAAAGAATTTATATCCGTAGATGGCCTGCGCCCAGAGACGAATCCTGAACCAGCTGGAGGAACATATAGTTTGCGGTTGGCCTTGGAGAGCCCATGAATACCTTCAGCTTGAACAGTCCTCAGAACCTAGTAAAAAATCAACTGTTAATAAAGTTCACTTTTTCAAACAAATAACAAAGAAACAATTATTTCTTGGACTACACTCTTTGCTATCTTAGAGCTATCCCATATCAGAAGTGAGAAGAAATAATAATGGCCTTATAAGGCCCAATGACATAACCTAGGTTACCAAAAAGTGCCATGGCCTTTTGGGTTAGGCCTGTGGTGGGCCAGCGGACCCCTTGAGTACCCATTGGGCAGTGAGTTTGGACATGGGACTTTAAAAATTATATTAGGGCTTCAACCCAGATGGGAAGTGTAGAAACCAAGTGCTATGCTGGACTAAGTGCTACACCCCATGGGCAGTGGAAGCCACCTCGAGAAGCCATCACTAGAATCCTATGCTATAGAGGTAGAGCTAAAGACCGTTTGGGGCTTGATGAGGACATCAAGTCTTAAGCGGATAATATAACAACAAATAATAATGGCCATAAAAGGCCCAATGACACTATCTTGTTTACCAAAAATTGCCATAACCTTTTGAGTAAGGCCTGTGGTAGGTCAGTGGACCCTTGGGTAACCGTGGGCCCGGGATGTTACACGTATACATAAGCATAATTCCTTACATGGAAGGTGCAAATATAACACTAGTCAAAAAGGATTCCATAAGATATAGACTTAGTTATCAAAGCTAACAAATTATTTGGAAGGACGTATCAATAAGACAAAAATTGTGTGAAATTACTAAAGTCTTCTCCTTGGGTGAGAGAATCCCTACTCCAAGAATATAGTGGTATGCAAAAATATTTACTTACAATCCACTTGTTTAGTCAATTCTCTGTTGTCTTTATGCTCTATTTATTTCAAAGTACTTATCCAGAGAGATATTTATAGTAAAAAATTATGGCATAAAACAGCATGAAGATTATGGTCATAAGTTCACTGATTGTCATAGGATGGAAAATTACCTCAAGTGGTGTACCACAAGCAACTAGCTGGACTTTGTTATCACGGCAGTAACTCAAAAGAGGCTCATATTCCTGCCAGCGTTGAGGTGGCCAATGTAGCACAAAAGACTTTAAGGTTTCTCCATCAATCCTGTCATGCAATCCAAGCATCAGAACGTGCAGCACAGATTTAGGAGCAGAAAACAATTTATAAGGTAAACATAAAAATTTATAATTGTTCCTTTTTCGAGCTGCAAAAACTTTTTCTTTTTGAGAAGTACCACTATTAACACCGCCAAGTGGACAGAACTAAAATAAATGAAGGACAAAACAAGGAAATTCCAATGGCAATCGAAATCCCATAACTGCGCACTCCAGAAAACCCCAACTATAAGGATTCAGACCCTATAAGAATCTCCACAGCACTTAGGACATAACTAAAGCAAAAAGCTACTCCTTCCTTTCCAAAATTAGAAACTGATCTCTAATTTGGAATGCACCAAAAAGGAATAACTATCTCTAATTGACTAATTTTGGAATGGAATCAAAGTGCCACCTCTTCCAAAAAAATCTAAAAACAAAAGGGCACCTCCTGGATGGACTTTGTGTAAACATGGCGTGGACATTATTCCTTTGAATCATCAAAGAGACTAGAAATAACGTAGAGAGTTTGCCCTTTCTTCATCATTTTCTACCAACACTAGCCTCTCTTCAACAGTCCATTGACTCTTTAACAGTCTTCAGCGTGGCCAGAGAGAGCACAAGTTGTTTCTTATTGAAACTGCATCATCTGACAATTAATTTATCTTTAATACTGAAATTGATAATGCTAAGGAAACCCAGTGTTCTAAGCGGTAGGCGGTGGAGGGAGGGCCTAGCGCCTAGAAGGACTAGTCGGGGCCTAATCCTTTTTACAAGGCGGTATCTTAGGTGGTTTTTGCGTATTTATTTTAATTTTTATACATGTACATAACCATATAAAACATGTATAGTACATAAAAATTGTAAATTATACATGATTTTCTTTTCTAATAATTTAAAATAAGTTTGAAAATCAAATAAATTCATTATATAACAAATATTTGGTATTTGTTCCAAGTTCAGCAAGCATAATATTATGGGCCAACTACTAACAGCCCAGCTTTTGTTGAGTTATTTAGAATATCCAGTAGCCCAAATAAACCAAATAGTCCAATTTGACCGATTAAAAAATAAGGTCCAAGGTCTTGAATTGAATAAAATAAAATAAAATAAAATAGGTCTGCTTCCTTCGTATGTCTTTCTCTCTAAACCTAAACCGCCGACACAGACATCGACGTTGACCAACAATGATACTAGATGGGTTTACTGATGAAGACTAAGGAGACGAATACGAAGCATGCATCTCATATTGTTGGCAGGTTATCGCTTTTCTTTATTCCTCTTTCCATGAGAGCTTCCTAGTTTATCGCCAGTAACTTTCTGGTTTGCTGCCAATTTATTTTCCGATTAAGCCCTAATCCGGGCATTTGCCAGCCGCCTACGCCTAATCAGACGACTAAACCGCCACCCAGCCCGCTTTTCAAAACACTGAGGAAACCCCCATGTGATGCTCAACACCAAAAGAAAAACATAAGGAGCTCTATGTTCCAAATTCCCTTCACACAGCATATCATACTAGAAACAACAGAGATATGACACATCCATACTTATCCAGGAACACACAAACCAAAAAAAATATTTGCTCAAGAAGGAAAGACCTCATCCTAAACAACCTTAGATTATTCTAGAGAATTCATGAATGATGTTTAAAGCATAATGTATCTTACCTAGAAAAGATGAACCAAAAATTGTAATGCTAATGCATAAAATACTTTTAAAAATTGTAATGCATAACATACTTTTAAAGATTGTAATGCATAACATACTTTTAGAGCAAACAAAACAGGAATATACAGAACGTAATGCAGATAAGCAAGAATAATCACTAAATATATAGTAGATTATTATTCAATTTATAGATATGTTAAGGCATTACTTTAAGCTCAGAAATTGAACCTTTTGTCCATAAATTGATTGAGCTGTTCCTGCAAAATACACGGAAACGCTTCCAAAGCTACCGAAAGTGACCGCTCCGCCTCAAAACACTTTTTACTCAAATTCTTTACAATCTCAAGCTCCAATTCCTTATCATCACGGGTTGGAACCTGCTCTGCTTCACCTAAATAAACAATCCTCGCCTTCATCACTTTCTCCCAGACCTTGGCCTTATCCTTTCCCACTGCCATCGGCTCTCCAATCACCGATGCATCATAAATCCTCGAATTAATTACCTCTTCCTCCTTCTCCTCAACCTTCACCGCCGTCTCCGTCGGTACACTCACAGGCGCCTTCTCATCCGCTCTTGCAACCGCCGACTTCAACACACTAGCTCCAGCAGCAACCAACGGCGCTGCCAGTACATTCCGCCGCCGTACTTCGCCGTCGTATTCCGCTCTATCTGCTGGATTACGGCGTTGACCGGCCGAGAGGATGAGGTGACGGTGTTTTTCGCCGGAACTAATGTTGAATTCATGGTTCTCCGGTCGAGTGGATAGATAACGGCGGGAGGGGTAGATATGAAATTGAACGTGTACTGGCCTGCAAGTGAAGCTTCGGTGAGTGTGGGACTTCATTTCCCTGTTCTGCAGGCTCCACTGCGGACTTACAATTTGGGTGATGACATAATGAAATTTAAATTGATTTTTAAATGATTTTCCGACGTGTCGGATGTGCTCGATTTAAGTGGCCGGAGTGAAAAAGTAGGTTGTGGTTGCTACTGGTTAAACGTCATGCTTGCCTGGGCATCACATAAACTTGATTTTTTTCAATATTCAATAAATGACTGGCCTTAATTTTTCTCTTTAAAAATGGTCGAAATTTATTGAATTTTATTATGTTCGAATAAATTTGGAAGAAAATAATCATTCTGTCAAAAGGAATGATGATAGTGATTATAAGAAATCTGAAATTAATAAAGACAATTCAAAATATATATGTGGAATTGATCATTTAATTTAAGACAATGACTAAAATATATTTTTCTTCACTTCAAATAGTCATATGGTTTCACTACGAAACTATTATTCATTTCTCATAATTTTTAGTATACTTTTTTTTTAAGGACATTTTACTGATTTTATAATATTTTTACTTTAAAAAAAAATTAATACTCCGTCAAATAGAAGAAAAGAGTGTGAGTGCATAAGTGTTTATAAAATGTACCTTCATCAAATTTATATTAATATAAAATTACAATAACTAATAAAGTTTTCTTAGAGAGTTTAATAATTTAAAATTCTCATTATCACAAAATAAAATTCTCTCAGATGATTCAATAATTTACAATTATTAAAAAATTATCTCCAAGAGTTTACTAACTTACAATTATTAAAAATTTATATTATTAATATTTGAAAATTGTATATCACATAATTAATTAAAAAATAAAATATTAAAAACATAAATTTAATACCAAAAGAAAAAAGATATGACCATATTGGGTGTTAGCTTTTTACTAATAAATAAATAAATTTATTATCTTTACAATTCAAACTAAAAAATTAACTAAAATTAAACTAAAAACAAGAGACTAAGTCTTTTAAGTTTGAGTAAAATCCATTTTGGTAATTATCACTTTATCACCTAAAATTTTAAATAGCGCATATAGTCACTTAAAATATTAAAGTGAAATAAAACTATTAATTTTTTTGTTAATTTTAATTGTACATGATTATTACTTACGAAATACGCGTAAATAAAGTTCAAAGTAAAATATTTCATAATTAAATGACTACTGCCCTGAAACATGTGTTAAGGTGTAGTTCTTAAACCCAATTCTGTTCTGGATAACATCAGCAGTCCAAACCTTGCAACCCCAACTTCAACCCTGTCTTCATCTCTAGGTGGCAACAGCAGCAAAGGTTGTGGCGGCGGTGGTTCTTGTTCTACGGACACTGCCGAATCGGCGGCGATTTCAGGGAACCCGTCCCCCAAATGGTCAACTCAGCACGAAGCTAGCAACTTAAGTGACCTCCAGCTGGTTCCTCCTTTAGAAATTGCCGGTGGGAATAGCTACCGCAACACCGCTGGGGATGGAGGATTTAGATGGGGTTCCTTCTCCCTAACCACCCGATTCGAAACATATTTCTCGTTATAAACTCCTGACTTGATCAAGTTTACTAAGTAACATACTCCTAATCTCCCGAATCCCGTCCTTTGAATTTGCCGCTACCAAATTAATGATAACTCGATTGTCAACCCTAATTAGAATAGGCTTAATTACTTCATTCCTATTCGGCCAATTATGTCTAGACAAATCATCTGCTACTGCATTCAATTGGGTTCAAATTTGTTTTTCCTGCTGCCAAAAATTCCCATGTGGAGCAGCTAGGGCTTGTGAAGACTGTTCATTAATCATCAAATTTTCATTATCCACTTCTGGTGGCCAATTATGCCTAGACTAATCATCTGCTACTGAAGGCAATTCTTGCAAACGCTCCTCCCAATAATTCCCATCCACAGTAGCTAGGACTTGTAAAGACTCAACCTTTTTGTGATTGTCGATGCGGTGGTGGTGGATGCGGAGGTGGACGTGTTCTTGAGTCAAGACTAATCTTTACTCCGGTGGATCATGGGTGATGTAGAAGATCTAAATTTGGGGTTCGACAAGATGTTGCAAATTGGTGGCGCTTGTGGTGGTCTGGCGGGAACTTTGACTTAAGTGGTTTCAAGAGTTTATAGATGGAGAAATGAGGGGTTTAGTGAGAGAGAAGAGTGAGGTTGAGATGATGAAATGTGAAAGAAAATTTGAGATTGAGATGTTGAAGAAGAGATTGGGCAGATTAATTGTTGAGAATTTGAGATTGAATTTAGGCTAATGTTTTAGAATTTATGTATCCTAATTGAGGGGTACAAATATCATTTTACATTCTAATTAACGAAATTATAAAAAAATTAATTGTTTTATTTCACCTCAATACTTTCGGTAATTATATGCATTATTTTAAATTTTAAATAGTTAAGTGACAATACGAGTATACTTCAGATGTTATTTGAATTTTACTCTTTAAATTTTAGATTCTATTTATAATACATATTTTTAATAATTTTTCATTACAATGAATTCCAATAAAAACAAATTCTCACAGTTTTTAAACTTATTTAAATGAAAAATCTCAATTCAATAAATATGCTATTAAGAATCTTAAACTAATTAAAATTTTATTTATTTATCTAATAATTTATAAATTATTATATTATAAATTTAAGTCAACTTCATATATTAGTCATTTCTAAGTTTATTAAATATCAATAACTACAATTCAAAAAATATATTAACTCCTTCAAATTTTGTCACACCATAGATATATTAAGAAATTGTATAATATAATTTAATAATATACTAGCTACAATATTATCATAATGTATAATTATGAACGTATATATAGTATGTTATATGAGCACAATTTTAAAAAAGACAAATATTTAAAAGAACAAGGAAATAGTTATTTTTTTATCGATATTATATTTTAGTTTACATAGTGTTTCTTTTTTTTTTTTTCATTTTTGAGATTAAATAAAAAAAATTAAACCTTATTTGTAGATATAATTTTGTTTATAAAAACAAATACTCTCTTAGTCTAAGTTTAAATGTCTTAATTTTTTGATAATTTTTGACATAAGGTTTAAGAGATTCTAAAAATATAATTAGAAATTATAGTTTTAATAAATATTAACTATATTGAAAAGTATAACTCATAAATATGTTAAGTATGCAATTTTTTTTGAGAATTATAATGTACAAATGTTATTTTAGAACGTCTTAAATTCTATACTGAACATAGTCAAAAAATTAAGACGATATAACTTAGACGAAATGAGTACTTAATATCAACACGTGCCTTACATGGATATTTGGACTCTCTTATTCACTTTCACATAATAAAGCTCTCATATAGTCCAATTATATTAAACTACTAAGATTTATATATCAACTTTTTTTAATTAATTAAAACTATCAATCATAATTACCTAATTTATTTTTAAATTAATTTATCGAATTTATTTATCCATAAAAAGTTCTTAATTAAAATTCTACGAATAACAAAACCCATAAACATTTCTAAAATAAAAAAATGTATTAGTTAAAGAATCATTAGTTCTCACAAATTAAACTAAACTCTATTGTATAATATATGTATTAGTTTAACTAATAGAGTCCAAGTTTTAAAAGTAAATAAAAAATGTGAAAATAAGAAGTTCTAACTTAGTTATATTATTTTTAAGATTAACTCAACAAAACTTATTTCTAAAACTTATAACGAAAAAGTTCAAAACAAAATATATATGCAATAAATTTCTAATTAAGTCTAAACTCTATCATGTCTGAAAATTTATTGAAATTTATCACGTCTGAAAATTTATTGAAATTTATCATGTCTAAAAATTTAATACTGAGCATAAATTTTTCTAGCATAAATCATTAGGCATGTGGATCATTCATAACCCTTGTTAGTCATAAAAATCTTGAATCAATCCAAACCAATCAAAATATACCTAAAAAATTGAAATACCTAAACAAAAATACATGAACGCATAATACATGACAATTCAAATCTTCAATATGAGAATACTCAAGAAACAGACGATTGAGCACATTCAAAGCGAAATCGCTGAAGAACAAGTCACTGATAGTCTTCAAGCCCTAACATCCAAGATTAAGCCGTCAAATTCGAATAAATTTGCCACTATCAATTGAACACATTAAAATAAATTATCGAACAAAATAATTCAACAAAACGGGAGAAATGATTTTTTACAATAGAAGATGAAGAGACTCTTCAATCCAATCTCAAAGGAAAAAAAAAAAACTCCATTTTAAGAAGAAAATGTAATAACACATTAGCACATAAGACCTATAGGACAATCTCTTCATAAAAAGAATGAGTCCCCCCCAAATCTGCATTGTTAACCTTTGGAGAATTGGAGGCTACGGTTTCTTTACTTAGAGAAGAGATAGACGTGTATCATCTGCAACATTTGTTGTTGGAACAATCTTTACTAGGACTAATTATTTTGCCCTCAAGCTTTTAAACTTGTCAGTTTGCACCATGGGGTTTGTATCTTTATGTTAACATGCAAATTCTCGGAAAACAAAAATCAAAATTTTTAACAGTGTCTTCCACGTGCGTGCATGTTTAGTGAAATATTACGTAATACACACACAATAACTACAAATCCAATATTATAAAAAAAGAAAATGAAAATATTTAAACCGCCAAACTGGGAAATGGGAGAGGCAAAGGCGCAGAGCTCATGTCTGCACACACCACCACAAAAGAACAAATTGTTTATGGCCAGCAGTTAATGTACATATAACATTTCTGCTTTCATTCTCTTGCAATTAATCACAATTACCATAATTTTGTGTTTGGTTCTTATTCTTTACGAAAAATAAATGAAATAAAATTTTACATTAAAATTGAGCGGTAGTTGGAATGAAATTGTTACATAATCTTATAATTTAAGTTAAAAATGAGAGAAAAAATGGAATGATGAAACCCACCTCTTCCAAGAAAAAATAAGCATTCACTTTTGATTCTCTTGTCCTATTCATTTTCAACAAAATTTGTTAAGACTAACAATATATTTACTCCAAACTAATATTTAATTTTAATATAAAATTTTGTTCCATTTATTTTTCCTTAAAGAACGGGAACCTATCGAAACATAAAAATTTGACATTTCTCTTTTTAATACCATTTCAAAACTTTCTGCAAATTAGGAAGTCTATTAGCTGTAGCTGCATCTCTTTACGTGGAAAGGACCAAAAAACCCCTATGAGGTAGAACATTT
>JAUMHB010028391.1:11060-22695 GCA_032359685.1 Pittosporum tobira | reverse complement strand
AGCCCTCACTAGTCTTCTCCTCTCGGTACTTGAACTATGTGACAAAGATCATCCAAATATTGATCAGATATCTAGAAGTATTAAAAACATGAAACATAACTCGCAACATAATAAACTCATAAAAGCATGATAAACAATAATCTAACTAATCATGGGCAGGATCCATCTAATCTTAGCACAAAAAAAAATTAGAACATAATTAAATTAAATAAATAAAGAGAAAAGATATATACAACCATAGTTACTCGTATAGAAATCATTCGCCTTGCGTTGAAGTCTCCCTCCCGAGCACCGTCTCTATTTCTACTACTATTCTACTATATAGGAATATTCAAAACTAAGTCTCCAATTTGGTTTGAGGTCTAATCTATTTATAGAGCCAGAAATACAATCCGAATCTAACTCAAATTCGCGTATAAACGGTCCGGATTGAATACCTCTTTCAGAATCGGAATAGGATTGAAAAACTGTAAATCGGCCGTCTCCCACGGCCGTGGCTCCTCCCACGGTTTGACCGTGGGAGATGCTGGATCGTGCGTTTTTTCCTTTTTTGCCATTTCTTCGGCCCAACTTCGTTCCTTGTCCATTCCAAGCCCAAATTTGCATGAAATTGAGATCCAAAAACCTACAAAACAAAGCCCAAACAAAAAGTAGTGATCCAAACAAAATATATAACAATTATTACATAATTGATTGGGCTTCTACGCAATTATTTATAAATTAAGGGCAAAAGATAACAAAATATTTAGTACAAAATAACCCTTATCAAAAGCCGAAACCTTGCATGCTCAATCCATAGATCTAACAAATACAAGCATAAATCTAAGCTAACCTAACTCTGATCTGAAAATTTTCTTAAAGTGGACTAAGTTTTTAAGTGTGTAAATTATCAATGAGTTCCTTTCTATTTATAGCCGAACTATAGCCCCTAATCAAATTATTTTATTAAATACATCACCTCCTAGCTGAGATAAGACGTCAATCTGTACATCGCATCGCCGAAAAAGTAGCTGCAGCACTGCCCCGAGCAAGTGGAAGATGAGAGAGAGAGGAGAGAAAAATGAAAGAAAAAAAAGAAAAAAAAAGGTCACATCTGATCGTCTGACACCTATATATAGTTAAAAAAAATAGAGTCCCGAATAGGGACCGAAGTTGTCCCGAGCATGGGACCCAAATAGGGACCGAAGGTGACATGACGGCTTTTTATTGGTCCATGTAGCTCATTTTTCCTTTTATGAGGAAAGACCGAATAGGGACCGACTTAGGCAATGACAAAAAGGGTTTTTTTTGTACATAAAAATTTTATTTTTGCTTTCCAATTAATTTATTATTATTATTATTTTATAAAAAAATATTAAAAAAATTAAAACATATTAATATTATACTCCATCCCTACATTTTGACACACCACGAATTCAATGGCGATATCCGTTTCTTCATACGACGTACCGATTTTGAGGTCATCAAAAACTTAAGTCAAAGTGAGAAATGGAACGCATTTCGTATCACTTATTTTTTAGCTATGGTTCCAAATCTTCAATCATATTCACTTCCAAACACTTTGAAAATTTCATCATTTACAATTGTTCAAAAATACCAACTTGCCCTTGGCTTAACTTCCAACATACTTTTGATCCAATTATATAAGATTTAAAATAAACTTTCATACATAAACTTAATTAACCATTTACAATAATACAGTTACAAAATTATGGTTCTCACGTATTGCACCCTAGGGTTTAAAAAGTTCAATTCCGCTTCATATTCTTCTAAAAATGTGTCATTTTGCATACTCGAGACCCTTTGACTAGTCAAATGTGACTTTCGTAATCTGTTTCCGGGTAATCTTTGTTTTTGTCATTTTTTATCAAGTGCAAAAGGGGATAACAATGACTACACAATATTTCTTCATCTTCATTCAATTAAAAACTTTATATAAAAATGCAAATAGAATATCTACCAAGTACTTATTAAAATACAAGAGATTATTATTCCAGAGAATTAAAAAAAATAGTTACAAATTGTCTTGTTTTTTAATTTTTAACTATTTCATGAAAAATATTTTTTTGTTTATTTTCAAAGAATATATTTACATTCAAACGGATGTAATTAATTTAAATATTTTAAAATATATATAACTATAACATACATTATGTATATTAAAGTGTACATCTTCTTGTTTATTAAATGTTCGGTTGCAACCAAAAAGAAAAAGAAAAAGAAGTCACTACTACCATTTATATAATGAGAATTTGTTTAAATAATTCGATTAGAAAGGTATAGTATGTTATGGATAAGTTTTCACTGCTTTGACATAAATACCTTTTGAGTCTCACACGTGGTGGTCAATACGTATATTTTGACTGATAAATTGGTTCCAGTATATAAAATGACACATTTTCAGAAAAATAAGTAGCGGGATATAATTTTTTAAAATCTAGGGTGTTATCTGTCTTCGTGAAAAATATGAGGAGCAAAATGTACTTTAACCTATATTTTTACAATCTAGCTCCAATTTGGTAGCATTTAAATTTTTGTTTATAATAATGGGTAATCATATGTGGTAGAATTATTGTTGGTTAGTCTAAAACATGTGTTTCGATATTGTCAGATAGACTTCGACAGCCAGTAACCTAGATAGTCTAAATTAATGCAATAAACGACTGTTTATAAGTATTTTTTTTATTTTTTTTGAACAAAATTAGAATACTTACTAGCAATTGAGAGATTTCGGACAAGGTATAACCGACATGTATTGTATATATGTTTTATCTCAAACATAATCAATGCTAACCAAGCGTAATCAATTGTAACAGTCATAAACCTTGTATATATGTTGAGTCTCAGGTGCAATCAATATTTTAGCGTGACTAAAATCCTAAATTTAATATCGCGTTTAAACTTCATACTTAAAATTAATTAATAATAAATGGAGAGAATTCTTAAATATACATTTAAATATACATATTGAGTTTCAAGACTTGAATAATGAATGTATAATTTTTATCTCAACAACCCCAATAAAAAATTCTCAATTTCGTGGCCAACAACATAGGTTTCGAGAAATTTGAAGGGTACTAAAGCTATCTTTTCTCATATTAATTAATTGTTAATTGCTAGAATATAAACAATAACATTTCATATAAATTGGTTGACTTAATAAATGAGAAGGTCAAAGTTCCAAGTCATAAGTAGTTGAAGTTCATTACAATGTGAAAACTGCGCTTTTCTTTTTTTACATATTACACCGTTAATCCTGCACTAGTTTAAAGCCAAAAGGAAGAAGGAAAAATTGCTCAAACCCAGTCCTAACCTAGCTAAGTGAGTGACTCGTCGTGTTTGTCTCGCTCAAATAGCAAGAAAATCATAATCTAAATTAGTATTACAAGCACAATCCATGCACCCACACTCATCTCTCCTCCTCCTTGCTGTCTCCACCACCACCGGAACTCCAACCTTCATTTCTATCTCCACTGCCGGCGGCTTAATATCTACGTTCACATGTTTAGTCTTATTTATCATCACGGCCCATTTCACGGTTTCCATTTTTGGCGACTCCAAAACGATTTTCCATGGAATTTCAGCTCTTCCAAGGAGCTTGGACTTTCCTTTTCTTCCAAACAGTGGAATTGAGTTCCTGCACCGAAGTTCAAAAGCAACAGTCCCATGCACGAGCATGTTCGTGGAAGCTTGAGTTCCAAGGCAATCCAAGGAGAAGGATTCGTTCCAAACCAAGTCGGATTTTGGTGAGATTTCATGGCTGTCTAGCCGAACTCTCTTGCTATTTCCGGCAGAGAGATAGCATCTAACAAATAAGTTTCCGGTGGATACGAATTCGATGTTTTTGGCTCGTATGATTCTTAGATCACAACTGAGGGATGATAGATTTTGAAAAGCATCCATGGAAATGGAGGGAAAATTACAGATAAGTGGTTATTTTTGGTATGAAGGAAGGTATCGGGAGAGTGTTGTATTTATAACTGTATTATCATGCCATTATGGAAATATGGGCAAGGATATAAAGAATATTTTTCTTTTATTTTTAGTGAAGCTAGCTGTTCTGATCTTTTAATTTAAATACTATAGTCATAGTCAGTGGCCATATTTGGGTTAAACTATGATATATTGCACTAACTATATTCAGGCATGAGATTTGTCCGAAGATCATGTTCAATTTAAATAAGAACCCTTGAGATTTTCTAAAGGTTAGATGTCTGACACAACCACTGAAATCTCAACACTGCTGTCACAACTTTAAGAAAAACAGCAACTTCGTAGAATAGTATAAAGGTTTGAACTGTTGATGGCTGCTCATAAAGTTGGATCCTCACGAGATGCTGAATGTTATAAAATACGAGTAAACTTATATAAATATTCAAATATACAAAAAGTGATCAAGTTGATTTTGGAATAAATAAAAAATATTTGTTTGTTTGAAATACAACAATATTCTACTATAGATCTATCAAAATGGATGACAATCTAATGAATGTTCAAAACCATTCAATGTTAAACGAAAATAAATTGAAATTATTAAGAGAGGTTTATAAATAGATTGAGTTAAATAGTTTTATAAATTAAGTAGATTTAATTAGATGATTAGTGGTTGAACCAATTAACATATACTAACTATATTTGTAGCTATATATGAAATTAAATATGTGTAATCTATATGTGTAATTATACACGTGTAACCTATAAGTAACTTACGAAATCATTAATTTAGTAGAATACTTAGTAAAATGAGTATTCATCAGGTTCATCGTGTAACAAGTTGCTACCACATTGTGTTTTTCTATGAACTCGTTTGATACAACACATTTGAAAACAGATTATAGATTATTTAATAATCAGATTATTTAATAAGTGGTTAGTTCTATTTTGTGTAATTTCTTTAAAACAAATTATTAAATAAGTTTCTCAAACTTAACTTTTTAGAAGTGATTATTATGTACTTTAACAGCTTATATAATCTAAAAATAACTTATTAAATAAGTTAAAACAAATAGAACTATGAATTTTACCAAACAAGCGCTATAGACTATTTTATTTTTCTTTTCCTTTTCCTTTTCTTCTTATTTCTACTTTTTCAAAAAATTCAAACGTAATCAAAATTATAAAATTTTTACACAATTGAATTATTGACGTTGAAAACTTCCCAACAAAAAATATATTAATATATTTTCGATAAACGTATAAAAAAATAATGTATAAAATTTAAAGTTGATATATATTATCCATATCTATCCTTGTTCATATATATTCATCTATTCATCAACTATGTAAATTTTAATTCATTTTAATATAATTCGAAAAGATCCAAATTCATTTATGTTCACCTAAATTCATCATTAACCATCTATTTGCTAGGCCTACTTTACCATGATCCACAAGAATTACTCTAATTCAGAGCAAGGATAGATATCAGATATATTTCTTGAAGCCATACGCTCAAAGCATGGTTCTTCAATAAAATTGTTGCAAGGCATCAAAACAACTTTCGACAAATTAGAGCCGTAGCTCGGCTTTCCTGTGATTTTATTAGGGGACTAACCAAATCGATAGGCATCTGAGTTCTTACAGCAAGACGAGAAACAATGCTTGACAACGAATAAATGTCTGTACATGGTTTTTTCTATATTACAATAAATAATGAGACGTTTACCCTATTCATTTTCTGTTTGTCCTAAATCATTTGATGCCAATGTCACTTATGAAGCCAACTTTACGGTGGATCAACGGGGGATGGCCAAGTCGAATCTGGCTTGCACCCTTTTAAGTCCTAAACTCACGGATTGATTGAGCGAAGCTCCCATTTACCCTCACCATCAATTAACCGCAATTCCATTGAATGGAATGGTATCAATGCAGGACGCTGAATCACATACAAGCAAACTCTCACAAAGTGCGAGAAAACCAATGACAATAAACAGCAGTTGAAGAAAAGAAGATTGTGTCATTTTATATTACTCCATCCGTTTCAAAATTAGAGATGAGATTTTTTTAAATAGATGTTTCCTTACAATTTTTACATAAAAAGAATTGTTCTTTAGAGATTGTCAATGAAATAACAAAATGGGATTACCGTGGTGTTACATGGTATTAACATAGAAACATATCTCTAATTTTAAAACGTACCAAAAACAAATTTCTACTTTTGAAACAGAGGTATTATCATTAATTAAAAGAGAACTCTTTTGGTGGAACAAAAAAAATAAGAAATGAGACTCCTTCCATGGAATAGGAATATATCTCTTCCACATAGAACCACTACTTACTTGCGAGGAGGTGATCACTGTGATGCCCATATCAGTTGCAAGCCTATAAAGATGTTCTTCAACATCGACACTTGTAGCACTGTCATTGATGTGGAAACGAAAAGCAAAGAAAAGAGTAAGTTCAAAGAAAATAAAATGGATATCATAACAAGGAATTGCATACAACGTTTTCTTGAGTAGAGAGATAGAGATTAGGCTGTTACTTGGTGCACTCATCAAGGATGCCAAATCGAGGTTTGTGAAAGAATAAGCGAGCCTTGCAAAACAGAAAGTACCATGACACAGTTTAGACTACACCATATATCCACAAGCATATACTTGAGGCAATGATTTTGAAAGAAAAAGAAAGTACATTAAGTACTGTGACATAGTTTGAGAATTTGACCTTGTATATTACACCCTCAAATCCCAAAAAAAGATTCCCATTTGCAAAATTTACGAACTCAAAAGAAAACTATAATTTTGTTCCATGTTTACCCCTAAAATGACCAAGGGGCTAGTTTCATGGGACGAAATCTTTGAGAAATGGAACTCTTGTGGAATGGACAGTCATATTTATATACTCAAGTGTGTAGCCTAAATTTTACAAACTGGACTCACCATGCCTAATCTCTGTTGTTCGCCAAGAGATAGGATGTCTTCCCAGTTCTGACTAGCATCCCAGCAACCTTCTCTTTCCAAAAGATAAAGTAATTTAACATTCTCTAGAATAGTTTTCAGATGCGCATCCAAATTGTTTGTGCCACCTTTACATATGTTTGACCAAGAATTAGCGAGTTTATAATATTCAGGAAATTGATATAAATAGACAAGTCAAATCACCTTTTTCATTCAAATTTAAGACCCTCTTCTCTGCTTCCTCATGGGAGAGAGGATATATGATTTGATCTCTCAAGGTCCCTAAGCATGTATATGGTTTCTGAGGAACAAAGAAGACCCCACAACCAGATCCAGCCTCTTCGACAGTAACGTGATGTGGTTTAACAAGTCTTCCACTAACTACGGGCCAAAGGCCTCGAAGGGCTCTGAAGACAGAACTTTTACCACTCCCATTTGGACCTTCGAAATTGAAGACTTGTTAGACAAACTTGGCCGAATTTGACCCACCACATGATGAAGTTAAAATGTTTTTACTAACCAGTAACAAGAAGACTTCGGCTCGGTGCTATATCACATGTTAACTGCCTAGCCAACATTTTCTGTGCTGGTGTGATTATATCCACCTTGGAGAATGATATGATATCATCAGACTGCAAATCTTTTTCCTTGGGTGATGATGCAGGACTAGGAACAACATAATCTGTGTGAAAACCACTTTATCAGCATGAGGTATAATAATCAATGACGTTATCAATTGAAAAAGGGACGAAAAGTAAATCAAAAGGACACATTACGGGGGTCAACGATCAATTTTTCTTTAAAACGTGAATTTTAAAAGATCAATTTTTCTTTAAAACATGAAAATTTTATTACCGATAACAACAAATACATAGGTTCAGATCCGGATTTGAATGACGCAAATTGAATCAAAAGGACACATTACGAGATTAAAACATGAAAATTTTAAAGGATCAATTTCTCTTTAAAACTAATGTCAAGGTTGACCTAATGTCAATATAATTTCTCCGTTCTTTGTCAAAAATTATGAATAAAGGGCAAGGCACGTCATACAAATGGCCCAATCTATCTGGTAAATATTCAAAATTAGGATTTTTCAGAAATCTTATTTTATCCAAGTACATAGAGCACAAGATCCAAAAGAAGATCCAAACAAAAGAAATTTTAAATATATTTTAACAGTATATAGAAATCACACTATGGCACAAAAGATGTTTCGCATTTAACTATGAAACACACACCCGATTGAGCGGCATCTAGAAGCTCTTCCAGCTCAAAAATTCGATTGATGCCACCGGAGAGCTCAAGGAATTTTCTATGTAGCTCAAGAATGTCACCGAAAGCCAAGAAGCTTTGGGATACAACTGATGCTAAGAAACGGAGTGCATGCGCCAACTCGCCTGTAAGAAAGAACATTGTAAACAGAGGAATTAAACATAATCAAGCTAGGATCATTGGCTCGATCAGTATGTTTACTGTTCATTCAAAATAAAAATATCAAGTAATAACAAAAAATTAAAATGCTGAAGATGCATATCCACAAACTTATAACAAGTTACCACCTTGAGTGGAAATTAAAGCTCTGTCGCCTTTGTGATCCATAGCATATAACAAGCTCAGTCCCCATGTAACATTGTGAGGTAATTGTTTAGTAGTAAAGTCATCCAGTATACCAAACAACCATTTCTTCTTCAGAAGTAATGCAGAATGATCAAGAAGTTCCACAAATCTCAATTCAACCATCTGTGTCAAGTACAAGGACAATCAAGAAATAAATAGGGACCAATGAATACAAAAAGAGGGGCTTGAGAACATTGAAAAAGGCTACATAATACCCAACAAGGAAAATACTCGAGTAACTTTGATTTCTACTATAGATTTCAAACAAATTCACAATTGAAGCGGCCCCGAAGGCATACTCTACATAAGCCATACAGAGTTTATAACTTTATATTACATAGCAAGATTTTACGAAAATTACCTCTTTTTCCCGACCACCACCTCCAAAGAAAGCAATAGATTCAGCATGGGTACGCAGTCTCTCATGCATGAACCTAATCGATTCATGGTATACCAAGTCACGATAATTTTCACATACATGTAACTTTAGAAAACAACATTAAGGGCAAAAACAAAATTTATAACCTAAAAGTTCCTTCAAGTTGTTGCTC
Source organism: Pittosporum tobira (assembly GCA_032359685.1). Lineage (NCBI taxonomy): Eukaryota > Viridiplantae > Streptophyta > Magnoliopsida > Apiales > Pittosporaceae > Pittosporum > Pittosporum tobira. The sequence continues at coordinate 13,628 of JAUMHB010028391.1, read as the reverse complement.
TTGACTTGCCAGGTTGCCAAAGTCTGGAGTAACACACCTTAAGAAACCCAATCCCAACAACATATAAGCGTACAATATAGCAACTCCCCTCCGACCTGTCAACAGCCTCATCCTCCAGGTGAACCTAAAACATACATTATATCCACGAAAACTAATAAAAAGAAGAAAGCAAACATATAAAATAAAATAAAATAAAAATCTTTCAGATAAAAGAAATTAGCAACGCAATTGGTTCATGCACTTACCATAAGATGTCAACAGTTGGCTTTACCATTCCTGTAGCCAGCCCAGATAAGTCAGAGGTTAACTTCTCCAAATCTTGAGTCAATCTCTGATCTGCATCAACATTTATGTTTGACATGTGGAATACCTACAAGAGTGCAATTGAGGTTATTCTTTACAAAATCTTAGCTATATGGTTTCTCAACATTCAAGTTCAATAAATTACTCTTTTTTTTCTTATAGTACAAAGGAGTGCAAAACAAGGAGTTCCCAGGGGAATTTCAATAAATCACCGAGAACAGATAAAATTCATATGCAAAAGTAAAGCCCATGAAATATTCAGATTTTTCGAAATAAAATGTACACCATATTCTTCCTGAAGTCTTTTACGCATTTTAAAAGATTGTATTATAAATTCTCAACTTTCAGGTTTAGAAAAAATATTATGAATTTATGGTATCAGGAGTCTAATGGAATAGCTCCAGTGTTATTTGCAGCAATGCCAACAATGGGAAGTTTCAGGGGTTTTCAAGTTCCTCTAAAGTATGGCAATCCTGACCAGAAAAATTTGAACACTCAATATTGCATTAAATTACCTAACAAGAAGAGTGTGAAACCGATCTCTATGCTCAAAGTGACGAAAATAGCATAAGTATTTTTTCAATTTCAATTTTTATTTTGCTCATAAGCAAAAGCGTAAGAGGATCATATATGAGCAAACTCACTCACACGTCGTTATATTAATAATCAACATAAAAAAGTGCACAAATATTTGGATGCTGTATATGATTACCTTGTAATATGCGCTCTTTCTCAAGTAATTCTTCAGCAAGTGTTGAGTCAAACGAATTCTCCACCCAAGAGCAAGTCTAGCTGTCAAGTGCCTTTGAAACAAGAAATAAAAGCAGTTGGAGTTAAAACCCATCCAAAAAAAATAGTGATAGTTGGACAAGTCTGAATTCATACAGCATAGTGAAAAGTATACTTAGAAAATAAAATAGAAAAAGCTACTTTTCCGTTTCCTTTTTAATATAGATATTACAAGTAAAGGGGAGCCAACCTCATACCAAGTGAAGGAGAAAAAATTCAAAAAAGAACTAGTTTCCATGTCAACTAATATTTCATACAAATGCTTTAAACACAGATTCCATGTTCATGCATGTTTAACATACAAAACATTCATTGGGCACCCAAGCTCAGTCAACTATTGAGTTTTATGGCCCAAATATCCAAGTAAATTAGCACTAGTTAACTAACAAATCATAAGCAGATACATCAACCAGGTCTTTCGCAAAATTTTTATCTTCACATACAAGATTTGAGCGACAATGTTAGTTATTACTTCTTCAGCAGTTGGTAATTAATTACCTCAAAGAAGGTGCTGTGAAAGAAGAGGCAGCACTTTGAAGGATGCTAACACCAATCAACCGAATAAAAGCTGCCTTATCTTGCTCTAAAACAAACTTGACGGTTGTTCCTGGAAAAACCAATGGAATTGACTCCAAACATAAACTACCCTCATTCTCCCACAGACAGGACAAAATGACTTAATTAAGGGGTGACTTTTTTGGGGTGTGTGGGGGTGGGGGAGGGGGGAGAGAATGATACCATTTAAAGAGGCAATGCGATCTGAAATCCAAGTTCTTGAGACCACAAGTATAGCAACTGCTAAGAGCTGCACCCCCTGTTTATCAAGCACTGTAGGGACCTAAAAAAGCAAAGTCAATTACTCAATACAAGCAGTTTAAGAATATCAAAATCACGGATGTCAAGGGACCAGTAGTCTATTATTGAGTTCATTCTGGAATTGTAGTTATGGTCAGGTAAAAATGTGCGATAATATTGCAGTAGTAAGGTCAAAATAATAAACATAGCAAATAGCAGCCCCAAAAAAATTAGATCTCCATAAACCAAATGTATAAGATACGATAACAGATAATTAAGTGAACCAAAAATGATCCAGGCCATTCTTGACACACAGTTTATATGGTCTTGAAATCATTATGCATTACAACCAGGACTACATGAAACTCTTCCTATATTAACCATCTTTTCACTGAGAGGCATCTAAATAGAAGCTCAATATGAACACGGGAACTGAATGCCTAGATTCCCTTTCTCAGTATAAGTTAAGTTTCACACAGACAAAGGTAAATTTAATATTGGAGGGGAGAAAACATATGGTAAATATGTGAACTCCCGTGAGAGAAAAAAATGTACAATGGCAATGTCAGGATGTTCCTTTGGGGTCCTTTCAGGTGATGGCCAAAGGACCTTGAATAAGAAATAAAACAATTAACTATTTTGAGCATGAAAATTTCATTAACTTTTTTAGATAATAGCAGA
>JAUMHB010028391.1:0-10960 GCA_032359685.1 Pittosporum tobira | reverse complement strand
AGGACCTTGAATAAGAAATAAAACAATTAACTATTTTGAGCATGAAAATTTCATTAACTTTTTTAGATAATAGCAGAAAGAAAGACTGAAAGATGCTTTTGGAGCTTGAGGATGCTCACCAGTACTTTAGCCATTGCAGCTATTCTCAATGGCAATAGCCTTGGAATAATATGGAGTTGTGGGATGACAGGCAATGGAGAATCACCATTCACCAGTGGCGATGCTGCTAGTAACTCTGAAAAGTATGATTCGGCCTTTGAATTTGAGAATGCCGAGTCCTATGAATAAAGTACCAGTAAGGTTTTTAATTTGTTAAGTCTGTCTAATAAAAAACAAGACAAGGCGGTAACAACTACGAAATATGAGAAATCTATACTCTTTTTGTCTCTGCAAATGCACGTTGGACAACAATTGCATCATTTTGGCGGTCTGTTTCAGATGGCTTCATCTTAATCATCTTGGATTCAAAATCACCAATGGCTTGAGAATCCGCCCTGTAAAATTACAGAAAACACTGATCAAAATGACTACCACCCCCAAATCATAAGTTTTCACTAAGTAAAATAAATAAATTTATTAATAAAAAATTTAAAATTAAAATTAAAAGAAGTCAAACCTCTTGTCATGAACACTCCAACCTCCTTCACCATCCAAGGACAAGACCACATCATGAAATGCAACAAGGGCAGGGCGGTGAGATATCGTAATGCACGATGTTCCCATGGCTCGAACTTTGGCACAGAAACGTTCTTCCATATCAGTCGTTACTGCACTTGTACACTCATCCAGAATAGCAAATTTGGGTTTATGGTAGAAGAGTCGGGCCATTCCCAACCTTTGCTGCTCACCAAGAGACAACTCATCACCCCAGTTTATCTCTTTCTCGGGCGGGTAACGGTCTAGAAGATACTCCAGGTCAACCTAGTAAACATACAACCCACCAAATATCAGACCCGCGGATATTTCAAAATAGATTTAACGAAATTTATTATTGAAAATCTTACATTTTTCAACAATTCAACCATTCCACTACGTGTCAGAGGTTCAACCTCTTGATCTGCAGTAAGAGGATAGATTAATTGATCACGAAGGGTTCCTACTGCTGTATATGGCCGTTGAGGAACATAGAAAATTTCCTTATTCAGATCAGAACCAATTCCAGGTTTCACAATATGCCCAGACACAAGTGGCCAAAGGCCTCCTAAAACTCGGAAGAGCGAGCTTTTACCACTTCCATTAGGACCTTCAAGAGTAGCAACCAAAACCAAAATTGTCAATCTTCATAGCATATCACATGATTAATCATACCATGCTTTGAATGGCAATAAAACAAAACCCAGAAATCACATACAATCTAAGTTCACGGAAAGTAAATGAAATGGTAAGCTAAAAGCACAAGATTAAGATAAAAGTGAATACCAGTAATCAATAGATTAGACCCTGTATCAACCCTCAGGGTCAAGTCCTCCACCAGAACATTACCACTGGGTGTAACTACCTGGAAGGTATATAAACTATGTTAGAAACAATTGAAAACATTTCCCCAACAAAATTAGAAAGTCCAGTGAATAATATCAAATTACCTTGACATCATCGAACTCAATGTAATTTGCTTCGGTAACATAATTTTTACTCCAGTTTCTATGCAAAGAAGATACGTCATGGGCACCTAGTTCTCTAGATATGACCATTAGTTCATGAATACGATCCGCATAACCACTGCAGAATTAAAAATATTAATTCAGAAATAAGAAAAGGTTGGAAAATTAAAGTGTATCCACAAAATGGGTCCGTTTTGGCCTAGTTGTTGGACATATAATGCAAACAAGTAATTTTCCCAGATGCGTGATGATATATCTAGCATAGCATTTATTTTATTTCTTTATAAAAGGAAAAAAAAAATGCAATGATAAAATGTATCAAAAAGCACCTAAGGCGATTAAGCCTTCTCGAACTTATCGAAAGGGTTCCAAGGGATTGGAAGAGTGATATTATGACGCTAGTATGATATCTTAGATTGCTCAGCATCTCCGCCCGTCCTAATGTTGAGGTGTCGGGTCTTAGATTTCCGGCAAAGAAGGGTTCAATAATCAGAATAACTGCAACAGTAGCTCCAAGATACTTCAATAAGAAGTCTTGAATCATGCCAAACCACCAATGGTCGTGAAGAACAGTTCTCATATGTCGAACAAGAGTCTCAAATTTCTTCTGAATATGAGATTCTTCTCTTGTTTCACCACCGTAAAATGCTATGCTTTCGGCATGAGTCCTCAACCGGGAGTGTAGTTGCCGGTACTCACCTTCCAGTTGTTGTTCTTCAGACATTAATTTCCCGAATGCAGGAGAGAAATTCCTGATCATTGTCCCCGCTCCCAATACATATGCCTGGAAAGTTGTTTTTTCTTGTTTTCATTAAAAAAAATCCTGTATTAAAGCTGTCCACTTAAACAGTAAAAGGCCAGATATGTTACCAATATCCAAAATACATATTTAGGGCTTGCATATGAACACAGGCGCCAGGTGTAAAGCAAACCATCGGTAACTGCGGTGAGATCCTCTTGTACAAGGTCACTCAGCTCTGAACAGAACTTTGGAACATCACTCGCAATCCGTTGTTCAGGATTAGCTATCCTACCATCAACATGGGATATTTTGTAGTATACCATATTCTGGAAGCCAAACAAAGAGTTTTTAAAACAACTAGCACGTACAACTTAAAGACATATCTAACACATACAGAGCTAAACTCATATGCAAGATAAAGTAAACAAGGGATTTACTGGCAATTAAAAATTGATAAGTTTTTTGAGGTCATGGCGGTTTCCATTTGTACCTGAAAATATTGTGCGTGTATAAGCTTCGTCAATATTTTTCTGAACTGCAAACTTAAGGTGCCTGTTACGTACTTGGATGTAGAAAGTAAAGTTGACTGAAGGAAACATAATAAAATATTTTCAAGAATCAGACGGAAAAACATTGGTACTCGCCGAAGAAAAGCAGCACGGAACAGAAATCCTTGGACTTTCGCTAATCTATTGCTGACAGCAGTTCGTAACACCTGTAAAAGTAAAAAGACAAAACTAATGTAAATACTACAATTACACTTACAGAGGATACTAGAATAAAGATACCAATGTGCAAACTGCAACATGTACAAACAATAATAAAGAGCCTCTTACCACTATGGCTAATAGAGACAAAAAGTTCCGCACACCCAATCTGCCCATATGAGATAGTAGAATTGCAGCTAAAACCTTGAGCGAGCGCAATCCTCCTCTCTTTTTTTGCCTACTTTTCTTTACAATAAAACTATTTTTCTCAACCAACTTGTTCAGTTGTTCGTCGTTATCTTTGATTCCACCATTATGGTGACCAAAAGACTCGAGCGTTGCTGAACTATTGCGTGATTTCATGTATGCAGCAGCGGTCCCACCAGCAACTATGATGCCAGAAGCCAGCAGTAGTGTTTTCCTGTAAATAAAATAGCAAAAATATAAATCAATCATACAGCATACCCAATCTCGGCAAACTAAATTGCAAATTCTAATACCATGGACACAACAAATATAACAAGATACTCCCCAGGTTTTTTGTTTCAAGCGTGGAAACCCCAGAACCAGAAGAAGTGGGATTGATTCTCATAATAATAACATAAAATATGTAGAATTGTTTTTGCAAAAACAAATTCTCAAATTCAATAAAAATGTCTCATAGCAAGTTGATCAGCAAACTCAATAAGAAATGGGAGTGAGCAAGCGAACTTGTTGGTACCATCCAACCGAATGCAACAAGTTACCACTAATTATATATATTTCTTTTTTACATGTGTTTACAATTTCTAGTATCTCTCACACTACCTTGACGCTTTTACCCAATTATTAAAGTAAGCTTCTTATATTTATTTGGTTGTAGGGACTAAGGAGCATCCTGATATATTTACTTCAATCAAGTAAGCCAATTATAGTAAATTGCACCATCCCCATGTATTGCCGATGTATGCTAGCAATGGCATTGGAGGCAATATATATTTATTTCAATCAAGTAAGCCAATTATAGTAAATTGCACCATCCCCATGTATTGCCGATGTATGCTAGCAGTGGCATTGGAGGCAATATGATCATGTAAAACTTTACAGAAGCTCACTCCATTAAAATAATTGGATAAAAAATTTGCCCAGACTATAAATGACATAGAAATTATAAAAGAGCCAAACACACATATTAGATTATATTTTATTACTATTCAATGATAATATGCAGATGTTAATAGATGAAATCGAACTTTGTCAAAGGAACAACATGAAGAGTCAACCATCACTACAGTACCTTCTCGAGGCTAGAAAACTTCTTCCATGCTCGGTCAACTGCAATAGTTGAAGAGAAGGCATGGCTGAAGACGCTCCTCCTTAGTAAGAAACTATCAGCAAATGGTGGTTAAATACTCTGGATGTCTGGACAAAACAGAAAATATGCTTCTTCTTGTAAGTGACTGTAGAGCAACCCAACTACATATAGTTCATTGAGGGTAACAAAAAGAACATAACTACCTCAACAGTATTACAGGGGAAAAGAAAAACTAAAAGGAAAATAAAATGAAATATGTTATAATGCAACAAGTGAAGACTATACATCATATATGCCACCTTACCAGAGCATGAAAAAGCTATACCTAAACTACCATTTCGAATCATATAAGCCAGCCGCCAATAATTTTTCTTCACTATATAAATTCACCGCAAGTCTTCTAAGGATTAGAATAAACTACCTTACCATTCAAATGCCAGGAATTGAATCAAAATAAAACCAACTAATTCACTGAAACAACATGTAGTTTTAGCTTGTACCTAAGCCCACCATATAATTTAGGTTACTTGTATATATCATTTTATCACTTGAAAGAAAATGTAGTCTTGGCCCACCTACCACAACTTCTAGGCAACATTTCAGTCCTATGGTTCTGCCTTGGTGCTTTAAGCAATAGAAATCCACTTAGTTTTGCCTATTTCTTTCCTTTTGAACTTATATACATAATATTCTTTCCTTTTGAACTTATATACATAATACTCTTTCCTTTTGAGCTTATATACATAATACTCCCTCCCCATATATACATAATACTCCCTTCCTTCCCCAAAAAGATTCCCTTTTTGATTTCATGAAGTCAATTTGTGAAATCCTAATACTAAAATTTGATACAAACTCAATTGATTTTTCTAAAACCGTAAACTACATAATTTCAAAACTTACGATTACATCAATTTTAAGTTTTAGGAGTAAAGTTACTACTCCTATAATCCTGAAGCACGCCAACCTTTGAATGTGACGATAAAAATCATAAAAAAATAATTTAAAAAATCAATTGGAAGGGTACCGGATCCCAAACCTTTGGAAAAGAGCGCGTAAACTAAATTATGCCCAGATAAACTTAAAAAATAATACCCTTTGAACTATAATCCCCAATCACCAAACTAAATTTAGATACTTCCTAAAAAGTCCACACGACAAATATAAATTACCTTTTGATCAGATGCTCGGTTTACCTGATCATCGGCACTTCGGCAGCAGCAAAAATCAACTAGCGATCAGCTTCAAGCAGGAGGTCAATTCATCGATTTAAGCTTCAGATAATCAAATAACACCAAGATCCACTACCGGCCAATTATAAAATTCGAAAGCCCTAATTTCTCCCTCTTGCCTGTTATCATATGAAAGAGCTGAACAGAACAAGCTCCGAGCAACGAGGATAGAGGAAAAAAGACACCGACTGTATATAGGGGAGATATAGAGTATAGGTGTTGCCGTAATTTTATTTTATTTTATTTTATATTTCTTTTACTGAAAAAGGAAAAGATTTTCAAGGGATAATGAGTATCGTAACGGAGCCGTATGATTTGGACTTGCTTAGGGCATGTTTGGTAATCGCAGGATAACTCATTAAATTATGATTTATAATTTAAATTTAATTTTAATTTTAAAATTTTATTAAATTTAAATTTAAATTTAATTTATTAAAATTTATTAAATATAATATTTTATTATATTTACATATCATAATCTCTCTGCCACACTACCAAACGAGCACTTGGTCGCAACCGATACATAATTGCTGGTGGGTGCTTCTGTGACATATATGGACGAGCAAAGGTGTAACTGATTGCCACGTGTGTAGCTTGCCTCGTTTTCGGGACGACGCTATAAGGCTTATTATGACATACTAATAAGGACGTAACGGCGATTGGTGTAAGTTGATATGGCAGTACTCGTCGTATTTATTAATTTATCACCATTTTTATCTGTCGTAAATAGGTAGAGAAAAGATGGTAACATTGTTAATTGCCTTAAAAGATAAGTATTTCAAAAATATGTGTTAATTAAGAAAAATAATTAAATCGTGGAAATTTATGGACTTAATTAATCAGTATCATTGTCATCTAAATACAGAGAGTTGTTTATTACCGTTGTTATCTTGAAGGGATTACGATATGTTGTGATAATGAGATAATATTCGGCCTATGATTGTTTATATTATGTTGCGTTTAATTTTTATTTTATTTTTTAAAAAAAATTACATTAAAATTGAGTAATAATTGAAATGAAGTGATTACCTATAAATATAATTTAAGTTGAAAATAAGAAAATGAATGGAATGAATAAAACACACCTCATCTAAGAAGAATAAATATTTATTTCTCATTATATCATCTTCTTTATTTTAAATTAAAATTTTAAGACTAACAACACGTCTCATTCCAATCACCATTCAATCTCAATATAAAAACTCATTTCAGTATATATAGACAATATGAAGAAAAAAAAAAATGTGTTTCAGTCAATTCAATATTTTTTTAACTGAATTAACTGGTCTTAATAGCTAGTTGACTGGGTACACAAGAAAGTGAACAATTTTAATTTGGCCAAGTCGGCATGGTTTCTTCAATCAAGTATTCAACAACTGTGGCAAGTGGCAATCTCTAATTTAGAAGTTACTGGACATAATTAGAAAGGCTCTATATTTAACATATTTGGTATAAAAAATATTCTATAGTGGTTGTTTAATATTTTTTGTAATTTGTAGGTCTATTGCATTTTCTAAGTGACAGAGGAGTTGCATTAGGAGTGATGACTTTCTTTCACTTTATATAATTATAATTTATTGAATTCACAGTTTAGTAGCCATTAAATTACAAGTCATATATTCATATATATATATTTGGTTCTAGGATATATTTAGATATATACTTATCTTGCTTATGATCTGTGAATATCGTGGATACAGATGGAGTCATTAAAATCTCAATAGTACATAGGGTTTGTTTGGTACAACTTATTTCAGAATAATTTATAATTTTTTTGAGTAAAAAAAATATTTATTGACTAATTTTTTAAAATAAATCAATAATATTGTTATACTTAATTTATAAAAAAATTTAAATTATTTTTTAAAATTAATTTTAAAAGAATTGACTTTTGAAATTAAATTATAATTACTAATAATAAGTATTAACCAAACAGTGCTACAGTAGAGGGCTTTGAACTTGGTGCATATAATAATCAAAGAGATTTATGCTACCCTTGTTTATTTGTTTCAAAATAAAAGAAAGAAAGCGATTATGCAGTTGGGTTTTTTGATTTCTCGATCAACGTCTTTCGGATGAACTCCCACGGCATTATTTGTTTGTCTATGTAAGATAATGATTAAGTTTATATCGGATATTATTATTTTTAATGTCATACTACATACATTTCAAAAAAAAAAAAAAATTATTCTGTTTTGGTACGTTTTAAAATTAGAGATAAAAAAAATAATACTCCGTATAATAAAACACAATGATACTCTTAATTTATCATTTCACTATCAAAAGATGAAATTTCATATCATTTCTAAAAAATACTTTATGTTTTAAAAATATTTTTATTTTATGTAAAAATTATAACAAAATATTCATTTATAATACTCTTAAATATATATTTTAAAAATTATATCTCTGCTTTTGAAATTGAGGAAGTATAAAATTTATAAATTAATTATTAATAAAAATCCGTGTCATTGATTCAAGAGAATCTCTGATATTAAGCTCCACTAATATATATTAATATATGCTATTAGAATTTAAAATTTTACAAGACAAATCATGCTCATCTGTTAAAGAAAAAATCAATAAATAGCTAACATGCACTAAATCAGGCAGGCCAAAAATGCAATAAATAATAAATTTGATAATCTCAATTAGAATAAAATTTATGATAATTTCTATTTAACAAACTAATTACAAGGTTTAATAAAACTTCCGGCGCTTTGCACAAATTTATAACATAGTAAAAATTAATTGAGCAACACATTTATTACTTCCATCGATTAAATGACCCATGTTATCCTTCTCTGTAACGGCTGTGCAAGATAACGCTTTGATGCTGAGCGGGGTTTAATTTTTAAAATGTGCAAATAGCTTCATCAATCAATTGAATGACTTAGGTATGCCACTCTATGCAACAGCATCAAGAACAAGATGAGTCACCAAGTGACATTCTCTAAGCGGCGATCTAGCTTGTCGAAGAAGTCCCATCTCAATTTTGTGTGTTGTTGAACATGTTATTTTCAAAAATCAATTATCTTAAAGTTATGGGTAAATTTTATTGAACAACTTAAGGTTTACAAGCTTTTGCACATGACCACCTACAATTTCAAAACATAAACTTAACCACTTAAATGGTACCACCAAGAACCAAAATCTCAATTTTTGATACACCACAATCAGACGAAACTGTGTTAAAATTTTCTAAGAGCTATAATTGTGACACCCCCAAATTTTCACATTTGAATCATTGTGAAAATCTGGTCATCAGATATCATCTCAGCATATTGAGTTGTCAATATTCGACAACTCGCCCTGTTATATCTTACAAGTATCGCTCATACAAATAAATTTACACAGCGAAAACATAAAACTTAATTAAAAGTTAAGGTCTTACAATGACATGGTAACAAGTACGAACAGAAGTCGCACAATGTTCAATTACAACATTCAAGCTAGAACAACCCGAGAACATCCTAGTAATATTCCATCTTGCCTTTGCCCTTCGAGGATTCGCCTCGCTCAACCGGTTCTGGAAGGTTTATAAAACATAACAACAATGAGCGAAAGATGCTCAGCAAGAAATTATTCTATTTTGAATAAAATGATCCTTCCAGTCAAGAAGATAAAACGATATAGTTTTGAATCATTAAAACTTTAATACTTGAATTCACGAGTTAATATGAATTACATCAATGCATGCATGATATACGAGTAAATGTTATATCATGTCATTCAACAATCAATATTTTGAATAATTGAACATTAATTGGGTGACATTTCTGCCCGACACTAAGTCATTTCAACACACAGTCATTTCGTCATCATCGACACACAGTCAAGTCTAATAATTCATGCAGTATACGTCACAACTATATGGGTTAACCATGTAGGGTCTCGATACAACGGTCTTTAAGATTATGTTTAATTTTCGAATTCAAATTATCATGAGTCATGTGAAATGATAAACGCTTACAACGGTATGACATGCTTATACATGGTAGATATTCATAATCATTCAAGAATTTAAGTTGAAACAACAAATAATGTACAAGTAATTAAATTTGTACATTCATGGCAAATACGTATATTGAAATTTAAATCATAAGTATTAATAGCTGAAAAAATTGGCATACATAAGTGGACAATAACTTATACCCAAGGGGGAATAATAAACTTGCCTTAATAACGCTTCCTAGGTTTTCCGCGTAACACGTTTTGTACTCAACAATCTCCCTTCCTCACTCACGTACGTTCTTATAATAATAACGACCTAACATTAGTATCGTCGTTTTAAAATATATCGCTCACTCTCAAAATAATACTAAATGTCTTGGAGTCCCTAACGAAATGACATAAACGCATACAAAATTTCAAATGGCAAAATTATCATTATTTGACAATTTGTCGTTTAACTTATTCCGTCTAATTTATTCCTCGTATTTATCCCGGGATACTTTTGACCCTAAAATACTTCATCATATCCTTGTTCGGATGAAAAATGAAAATAACATTCGTATATAAAAATATACGATATTTAGAAATAGTAAATATGATGTGTAAACACATTGTGATGATATTTAAATCATTAAAAAGAATTAAAATAATATTCCTTAAATATTCTAATTTATTATCTAAATAAAATAGAATTTAATTGAATATAATATTTTCTAATTTTAAGAAAATTAAATTTTCAAGTTAAAAATAATTTTAACATGCTCTTTACTAACTTTCCCAACTCATTGACATTGTTGTAAATAAAGCCAAGTGGCAGTTTTGTAATTAGTACAATAATGACATTTTTGTAAATAGTGCAACAGTGGCATTTTTGTAATTAGTGCAACAGTGGCATTTTAGTAAATATGCTACAGTGGTATTTTGGTAAATATGTTGCAGTGACATTTTGGTAAATAAGTTGCAGTGGTATTTTGGTAAATATGCTCCAAGGGCAGTTTAGTAATTTACTACAGAGGGGTATTTTGGTAAAATATACATAAAGGTATTTTGATAAATATGTCATAAGTGGTATTTTGGTAATTTAACCTTTCTGAAAAAGTAATAATGATAATATTAATAATATTAATAATTAAATAAAAGTAATATTAATGATAATGATGATGGAAATAATACCAATATTATTATTAACATAATAATGCTAACAATATTATTAAAGATAATATTAATAGTAATGATAAAATAGTTTTAGCATAATATTAGTAATAGTAAAATAAATAGTTTAACAAAATAATAATAATAACACTAATAATAATAATTATTATAATAGTAATCATAATAATAATAATGATAATGATAATGAAAATAATAATAATAATAATAATAATAATAATAATAATAATAATAATAATAATAATAATAATAATAATAAT
>JAUMHB010028380.1:10454-22697 GCA_032359685.1 Pittosporum tobira | reverse complement strand
TACAAAGAAATATTCAAACGTGAAAATCCCTTGATTTTCTCCCTTGACTTTCTCAACTTGATTGTATATCCTTATCAGATCCACCTTCCGATTTGATTGTCACGCCAACATAGCAGGTGCAAACTTAAATGCTTATGGTGTTGCTCTTGTTTAATAAATCAATAGCATGGTGCCAGGTTTGAGTGGATGGTGAGGTGCTGGTATCAGGTGATGAATTTTGAATTTAAGAATGCAAAGAGGAAGAAAGAACCCTTACACCAAACTTGTTTAAAGATTTAAACAAATGGGCTTGAAAATCTCAACCCAAAACTCTAGCTAGTGATTGGTAAAGAAGTGTGATTTAAAATATAAAAAAAATATCATGGAATCTGCGCCAGCTTTGTACTCTCTCAATTTCAAAATAATAGATATTTTAATCTCAAACACACATCTTAAGAAAAACATTTAAGACAATAACTTTTTGATTAAATTTTGTGTGAAATTTCATTATTACCCTTATATGGAAAATTGAAAATAATAAATACAAGAGATAGTGCTTCTTGAAAAGATGAAAAACTCAAGGGATATTATAAGAAAATAAATGTTTTATTCTTCTTGAAAGATGCAAGTGACAATTATTTAGGAACAAAAAAAAAAACTTCTAAAAAGTTTATTAATTTCAAATTAAGGGAGTATAATACCCCCCCTCCAAATCAGAAAAATCACAATCGTTTGACTTTTTATGGATATTAAGAAATGTGTTTGATTATGAGTAAATTGTCTAAATTATCCTTAATAATATTATAATTTAAATAGTGAAATAGTAATTAAAGTGGTAAGGTATAATATTGATATTATAGTTTTAAATAGTGAAATAATGATTGAAGTGGTAAGTTGTTAGGGTCATAAGACCCGACTCCGTGCCAAGGAGTGCCATGGCATGGACAAGTGAGCTTGGTGAAGCACACTGAAAAATAAAAGAAGGGATACATAGCATGAGAGAGACTGTCATTAGACGAAGATAGCCTTTGTTCGGCCGATGGTTGCCGCTATTGGGCAGATGGCAGCCGATGGCAACCATTGGCTAGCTGATAGCAGCCGATGACAACCACTGTCAGGCTGATGGTAGCCAATGGGGGCATGCCAGACCAAGTCATGACAAAGGCTTGGCATGGCAAGGACAGACCTTGGGCATCACTTGGGCCAAGTGATGGGACTCAATGCTGTAGTGGTGCAACACTCTCTCAAAGATGGAAAGCGGTGGCATAAACAGAAACGGATCGTGCCGTGAGCTAGATGCTCAATGCCAAGGTTGAAAGGCCTTGGTTCCCCAAATGCTAGAATGGTTTGGGGCATAAACAAAAATGTCTAGGTACAATGCACATGCACAAGTGCTAGAATGGCTTGTGGCTTGGTCCTAAGTGTGAAGAAAAATGTGGGGCTTGGTCTTGGCATGAAGGTGCCCAAGACAAAGACTTGGTACGGTATAAACCGGCAAACAAATGAGGAACTTGTTTAGCTAAAGAAAATGAAAAGTAAGGCGGCCTGAAGGATTCGTGGGAAAATACCAAAACGAGGGCTAGTGAAATTCGTGTGGCAAACGGACAAGATGCGTGACTAATGTAATGAAGGTTGGTCCATGACGGTTCGAACAAATAGCACGCTGGCTAACGGTTGCAACCATTGCTGCACAAAGGAATGGTTAAAGCTGAAGTATGGTTCCCACAGAAATAACTGGCGATAGTTGAGGGTAGTTACCTTGTCCTAAATTTCTACTGGCTAAGATTTCCTCAGCAGTTAGAGAAGTTGTCAACTGCAATGTAATCTATAGGCTAAAAATAGATGATAGGCAGACTAAAATGGCAGACAGAAATATTCAGACATGTTGTCTTGAATAAACCCAAGCAAAGTTGTAATCCTTTATATTTCTGAAGAGCAATAAAAGGTTGAATTTTTCCGTAAAATTATATTGCACGTTATTTGGCTTGTCCCTTGTATTTTATTGCAGGTTTCCGTAGGGACGAACGAAAACTGACTAAGTTGAAGGACTTAGGCCAAACGGAGATGATTTAGGCCGAAAATTTTTGGTGAAGTTTCGACCCCGTTACATAAACCATAATGTTAGAGTAGTTGATGAAGTGGTGGGCCATAATATACGTTGGAGTAGTAAATGAAGTTGTGGACCATATTTGATAAAGTAAGAATAATTTAGATAATTTATATTATTAAAGTTTCCAAAAAAATATTATAATTTTAATAAAATGTCCAAAAAAAAAAAATTTATTATAATTTTAATAGAACGGATGGAATACAATTAGTAATGTATACGGTACCAGTGGGTGAGGATTCTACCAGTATAAATATGTGTGTCTTTACATAAATGTATAATAATCAATCAATTTCAAAATTATATATACTTTAAATTTTTATCGGTTTTATATTAAAATGCATAAATATTTTTTAATTTAAAACGGAGGAATATTATATACAGGCTTAGAAGTTGAGTGCACTCAAGTGAGAATTAGGTGTTAATCCATATAGTAACTATCGAACCATTAGTTTATTCGTCGTTCGAGGCGGCTCCTACCTATTGGCACACTCCAGCATTATAGAAAATTTCCTTAGATTATTAGACCTAATGAATGAGTTTATAGTTTTTTATTAGAGAGTAATAAGATTCGATAAGAGTGATTAAAGTATACTTTAGCTAATAAATGATTGATTTAGCATATTATTATTAAACAATATCGCTAAATAGTGACAGAATGTGAAAGGCTGAAAGCTGGATGAAACTGTAGCACAAGGAAATAATCTTGGGACGCGGCAAACGTATAATGCGGTGCTCGTTGTGAGCACCAGCAGCGCAACACAACCACCATTGACCAGCAAGTAATTATACCACCTATTAAACTCACCAGCAGCGTAACAACACCACCATTCACCGGCAAAAGTATAACGCGGTGCTAGTAGATTTTCTTTTTTCTTTCTTTTTTAGTGCACTAGTCTTTACTCAATTAAGACATTACGGCCGCTGTTACTGCACATTATTCCTTGTTTTCGAGTTAGTTTACTTTGTTTGGTGGTGACAAATCCTCTGTGTTAAATAATCTAAACTTATTAGTTTGAATTTGTTATATTTAATTGAATGAAATTTTTTTCGAATTCAATTTATTTAACTAATAAAATTCAAACTAAACTTATTAAATTAAATAAATTTTTTATTAAATAAAAAAAAAAAGTTCGATCGACGCCCGACCCCAAACCGGAATCAACTGAATAAATTAAGTAGAAGAAAGATGAGGAAACCCATAAAAGAAGAAAGGTTGAGTTTTCATATGGGCTCCACGCGCAGTTACAGACTGCCATTGGAAGGAAAATGATTAGTTAGGCCCAACTATAGTTTAGTTGGAAACCCCAAACATTCCCATGTATTTTTTCCCCTACTTTCTTTATAAACAAAACATGTTTGCCTCTTTACCGGACGCGGACTGAACTCCATTGTCAACGATTTCCTCATACCATACCCAACTGTTACCTTAATATTTTATTTTCCTCCCATTTCCCTCCCTACTTAGAATTTTCTTAGCATTTCTTTTCCTTCCTTTATATACAAACACAAACTCCCCACCATTCTCCATCTTCATCTCCTCAAACTCCACCATTTCTTTCCTCAAGAACTCTCTGTTTTTATCTTAATTTTCTTTATTCTATGGGTAACTACGTTTCTTGCACACTATTAGGGCCAAAAGGCAGCAAGCAGTCAAAGGCTACAAAAGTAATTTTCCCCTCCGGCGAAATCCGGCAGTTCTACGAGCCAATCAAAGCAGCAGAGCTCATGCTGGAGTCACCAAACTTCTTCCTCGTGAACTCAAAGTCCCTTCAAATGGGACGACGATTCTCCGCTCTTAACGCGGATGAAGACCTTGAAATGGCAAGTGTTTATGTTATGTTTCCCATGAAGAGAGTCAACTCTATGGTCACTGCAGCTGATATGGCTGCCTTGTTCCTCACTGCCAATTCCCTTCCCAAGCGTGCGGCCGTTGGAAATGCAAGGGTCTTGCCTGAGATTATTCCGGCACCGGTGAAAAGTTGTGAAGAAGTTGGGCCGAAGTTGAATTGGGATGATATCGAGGAGTTTTCGCTGCCGGAGTTCAAGCACCGGCTGTCTATGTGCAGGTCCAAGAAACCATTGTTGGAAACGATAGCAGAAGAACCTGTTTGTTCGAGATGATTGTGTGGCCAAATGGGCATATATATAGTTATTTCGTGTATAGGACTATTTTTTTTTTTACATGAATTCTCTTCTTATGTTTTTTTGGCGAAGGGGGATTATAAGGATGTATACTGTGCATTTCGTTAAAGAAATGAAATGTGCCATTTTTTTCCTACTGTTTTGATGCATTCTTTCTTCCTATGAGCATATGTCGGTTGTCATTGTGCTCTCACTTTAACCAATGAATTTAGTCATAAAAAAAATTAAAAATATAAAAATAAAAAGAGGTAAACACAATATCATAATTGTTATTCCATGGATTAGCCAGGTTATAATGGACTCCAAAATAAGTGTCTATAGAAAAATTATAATTTAATATGAGTATAATATAGTTATTGTAAAAAAATGACTTATTAATATGATATATAGTTAATTAATCACAGCGAAAAAAAGACGTGACCATGCTGTAAATAGTTACATCTATCATAATAAGTGCAGATCAATTGTGTTTTAAGTTATATGTGATAAGTAACATTGTTTTAGTTAAAATGCACTTTTATTAAACAAAAACGATGCCATTTCAAATTAATATAAAATAACTAAAATTCAGTTCATTTTCCTGGAAAAGATCCTTTGCCTGTATTTTTAGACCTTGCACCCATTTATTGTCTGCTTGTGAGTTTAGACAACAAATAAAAGAATAGAAACGTAAGTAGTAACAGGAATAAAAAAACTTAAAAAGTTTGATTTAATGTGTTTGTGAGTTTGTGAAATAAAAAGAATATAAGATGAAAATGAAAAATTGTAAGCTTACAAAATGAAGGTAAGATTGAATATATATATAGTTATTTTTACTTTTCTTCCCAAATTATGTCAGAAAATTAAGTTAATTTTCTAATTTTTTGTCATAAAATTAACTTAATTTTCTTACCTTTTCTCTCCCTTTGCAATACGTATGAAATCTTACAAACAATAGAAAATAATAAAAAAATATAAGTTTTCTATTACATTTTTTTTCTTGACTCATTATAATTTACAAACATGGTGTTTGCATTAGACATTTCAGGCTCTTCAGCATCTCACAGGCTTATTCCAATTTTTTCTTAATCTGGCCCAACACTAGCAGGCCCACATTATATCCCGTATGCAGGCCTATATATATATATAGAGAGAGAGAGAGAGCGAGCGAGAAGAGAAAAAAGGCTGGAGCTTGGCCGCACAGCCCAACTCTACAAAACAGTGGACCTGATTTTACTTTCATCCTATTTTTTCTTAATTTTATTTTAATACACTGTTATCTATATTTTTTCAAATTCCAAATTTGTTCTCAATCCTACGTGCCATCTCTATTATTCTGAATTCTGATCTTCAATTTTCATCAGCCTCTCTACAGTATCATCATCACTCTCCACAGTCCGCGAAACCGGGTTTTTCCTACCTTTTATTTAGGGTTTCTGATGTGTATGGCCGGAATTCGCCTCCCGCCGGAGGACACCGATGTCTCACAGGTCCGAACATTCGCCCCTACCGATCTCATCTCCGACGATGACCGGTCTGTGACAGCGGACTCATGGTCCATAAAGAGTGATTACGGAAGTACACTCGATGACGATCAGCGCCACGCCGATGCCTCAGAAGCTCTATCAGTAGCCGCCACATATCGTGCCGCCTCCGATTACAGGTTACCTCACCCACCATTTCTAATACCTGCCGACGTACTTTTCAATAAAGTCCAATATTTTGACCTAATTGAATATTTTGCTCGTAATCGATATCTGCTCGTTAGGTTACTTATACTTTGAAAAATCAGGATCTTTAACATTGTAACGAGTGCTCAATTGCTCCGTGGCTCTGTATGATAAAATGTAAAGATTAATTGTAACAGCACTAGAAATGTTGCTGACCAACTTTTAGCAATTGGGTTGGGTCTTCTATGGCTTTTGCCAGTATATAAATGTCTTCAACTATCTGGAAAGGCTAATGATTTTACTTGTGTTAAAATTTTATATAAATAAGCAGTTCTGACAAGGAGGAGGCTGATGCTGATCAAGTTTCATCAATGCTAGGTTTTCAAAGTTACTGGGATGCGGCGTATGCAGATGAATTGGCAAATTTTCGTGAGCATGGACATGCTGGTGAAGTTTGGTCGGTGCTATTTGAACGTCTTTATATTATGTTTCTTACCTTTTATGTTCAAGAGCTATAATGGCTTTTGATTCATCTTATACTTGAAAATTTGTAAGATTTGGAAAAGAATAAAAGAAAATCTGGTCATGTTCTTTCTATATGGGTTTTAATATATTAGACATTTTATTTTGAATTTCTCAATGCTCTATGTTTCCACAGGTTTGGGGATGATATTATGGAAATGGTCGCCTCCTGGACGAAAGGCTTGTGCAATGACATCTCCCATGATCACTTGCTTAATCATATTGATGGTACCATTTCAGAACCACTTAAGCAGGTTGGAAAGGATTTATCAAATTGGAGTCTACTTGATGTTGGGACTGGCAACGGTCTGCTACTTCAAGAATTCGCTAAGCAAGGGTAATTATTGGAATTGTATTTCTCTTTTTACAATTTGGATTGAAAAAAATTTATAGTTTACAGTTTTCTCTGCGTCACATACATTAAGCAGGGAATATAGTCTCCACATACACCTCAACTCTGCTTCTAGATGACATAGCTACAACCTTGTAAAACTTCTTCCAGAGTTGAATCTTGTTTATAGAAAATTATTGAGATTTTTCGTATACATCACGTGTTTAAGAAGATTGCAGTAACTTACGAT
Source organism: Pittosporum tobira (assembly GCA_032359685.1). Lineage (NCBI taxonomy): Eukaryota > Viridiplantae > Streptophyta > Magnoliopsida > Apiales > Pittosporaceae > Pittosporum > Pittosporum tobira. The sequence goes on along the minus strand of JAUMHB010028380.1, from coordinate 15,714 downwards.
TCATAGGAACAGAAGAACGGAGAGAGGTGGATGATATGAGCTGTCGTCAGTTCTTCATGTATCCTACGATTTCTCTGAATGTTAATATTTGATGCGATGATTGCTTTTGCTTTGTAATCATCTTTATCTTGTTTTTGGTTTACATTCCTTTATTGCTTTTAGGTTAATTATTATAGTTCCCTATATTTACTTGTTCATTTAACTTCCTAAAATGAAAGACCAAACACATAAATCAAGGAGATTATGTGGTGTATATTTAAAGAAGAGTTTTATGGGAAGAAACAAATTTTATGTGGCGTAGAATGATTCTCTCAGCTTAAAAATAGTGTTTCTTAATTTGTGTACATTAGGTGATTTGGTCTTCTTTTTTGGGATGGAGGGAGTAGTAAACTCTGATGTTTGTATAAAAGGAATAGACATGTTCCTGTGCATGAATCTGAGTATTAAGACTTGTGAAGCACTCTCCATGAATAATCTAGTCAGGCTTGTATGAAGATGACATGTCTCGTGGAACTTGGACCATAGACTCATAGATACATCCTATAAATTGTATAGTTCAATAGTGGAAAAAATATATTAAAAATAAGGAATAATAATAATAATCTTACACATGTTGAGAACAAAGTTCTTAGTAATTGAACATATAATCATACAATTATACCTAGTTAACGAAAAAAAGTTAAAAAGTTGTCAAAAAGCTCAAAACATACTAAAATAGTAACTAAGTAAAAATCATTATTGTCTTAAATATTAATTTCATCAAATTCACTAACTTTATCTACCAAAACTATCTTCTCTTCTACTTCTTCATGCTCTTTCTCACACTCTTTTTCCTCATCTTCACCTTGATATCCTTAAGGTAATTAACTTTTGTTTTCCTTCTTGTTCGGTTGCAGATTTCTTGGTCCTAGAAGTTTGACTAGTACAAACTTCAGTAACTACGTTTATGTTAAATTATATATACAGTTACTCAAATCAAAATAAGTTTAACTATTTCTTTTCTTGTTGATTCTTTCCTCAGGTTGGAAACAGTCATAGATTTCTTATCAAACTGAGTAATAAATTGACGAAAATCTAAAAAGGAAGAAGTTGATGAGCTAAGTATTGTTTTAATTACATTAGATTCTGGAAGGAGTTAGTAAGTGAATAGTAAACAAATTAAGTCCGTAAATAAATAGCAAATAAAATAACACATTATTCATTTATATACTGAAAATAAACAACTACTAAAGACTAGCTACACAAAAAAGTATAACAAGCATGTGTTTTTTCTGATTGGTTGGGATGTGGTATTACCAATACAATTATGATACACACAACAAACAAATCTCACCCTGATTACGATCCTTGGGCGATTCTGTATCGTTTATTTTATCTATGAATTGTATCGTATGATATTGATAACAATGTGTCTACTTATCAAAAAAAAAACTGTGTGTCAGTATCCACAATAATTATTCTGCCAATGCTTGTATTGACGCTTTTTTTCCCTTTTCCAGCAAAGTTAATTTCATTTTTTACAGTTAATCTTCATATTTATTCTTTACTTCCAGTGTTAAAATTTTGTTCATTTGCCGATGTTCTTATATGACTGAAGGTCTGAGTAAACCAGTATATGATGTTTCTGGATTCAGGTTCTCTGATCTCATTGGAACCGATTATAGTGAAGGAGCAATTGACCTTGCCCGAAGCCTTGCAGATCGTGAGGGGTTTTCCAGTATTAGATTCTTGGTATGGCAAAACTCTTGAACCAATCATAATTTGCAATTGTCCTTTAATCTTGTGCAGCATTTATTCTTTCACAATTTTTACTGGTAATGCACTGGGAAAAATTGTAATATGCTATCATTAGGAATTCACGGATTGAGTGTCAATATTTGCAAATTTGTTGGTGTTTTCTATTGTGTAGTTTTAATGTTGACCTATCAGTCATTCTTTAGATAAACAGGGGAGATGGACCTCTAATAGATGCCATCTGTAGGTGGTCCAAAATTTTCGTTGGATATACGTACTTGGTATTTCATTCCAACATTAACACTTGACCTTTATCATGTCATATCCCTTAAATAGACATGGCATTTGCAATTGTCATGAATATGATGAATCATTTACTGTATCCCCTGTATCTTTTCCTCTTATGCAGGATAGACATATTTCCTGGTAGTAACAATGAAAAGTGTTCATCGTCTTACTATTAGAAACAGTGATATTTTTGGCTACATTAGTCTGTCACCCATGTGAGTGAAGCTTTTCCTGCTACAAACACTTGCTTTGGGTAGACAGGAGGTTTGACTGCCTATGTCAGAGTTGTCCATAATTTTCCACAGTTTGCTTGGTTAATGAAATTAACAAAATCAATGTTAAGAAAAGAAAAAGAAACCAATGTTATGATGCTTGCACAATTTTAATGTTCGAGTTGTGGTAATCTAAAAGATTACACTCAAAGAACCCTAAAAGAGGTTCAGTGGTTAGTGTTAATTGACGAGGTCAGCTGAAATCTCCCATATAACCATTAATGGGATCCAAATAAGCTAGGAATAAGAACTCTTAATTTTGGTAAACTGGCCTAGTTGGCCTGACGATGATGTAAGGGAATTAAGTTGGTAAATTTTGATGGCTGAAGTCCCACATCAAACTGTATGGGATAGGGGAGACTGTATATAAGGTCTTAACTTTACTACTAAGAGTATAAATAACTTATCTAAATATTTGGGTCAGCCAGTGGTGGCCAATGTAATCGAAGATACTCTTCTTTAGGACTGTGGATTGAGCCTTGATCTGCGTCTGGGTCTTCGCGTAAGTAGTTTGCATTCCAATTTGGATCAATACAACTACTTTACAACAAATACTGTAGTGTACAAAGGATTATAGTCTGTAGACTCCCTTAGGCTATAGTTATTGATTGGTGCTTTGTGTCATTCTCACAAAGGATTCATAGTCTGTAGACTCAAATTAGTGGTTTTCTTTCAAGGAATTGGTGATTCCCTTAGGCTATAATTACAAAGCTCATAATATTCAAATCTGAATACATGATAATTTAGTGTTTACAAAGGAATACTACATGCCTAACTGATAGGAATGAAAAAGAAAACTAAATTCTAGTAATTACTAGTAATGACCTAGACTTGTTAGACCTAATGCAACAAGTACATTATTCAAGTTCTATTACAGGGACTCAAAAGTCTAATCCAAATAAAATTTCCCCAAGTCCTTAAATCTCCATATGCCTCATATCAATAAGACTATTGTCTTTGGTTTGTTGCTATTGACTTACTGTTGTTGAGTGTTATATTAAATATGATGGACAAACAACACCTGGCAGAAAGAATCTGCATGGTAATGAAATGTCATGACTTATGGTCAATACTCTCTGCACCTCTGGCTGCTACTCTGCGTGGCGAAGGGTGCCTGAACTAATTTATTACAGTGCTGCAAACTAGATGTGTTATCTTAATGAAAAATTTAATTTCTGTGGTTTACAATAATGAGTAACAATTACGTTTTCTTTTATGTTTATTTGCATCGAAACAAGCATAATGACGATCTACTAAAATGACCTGATTATCTCTGATTTGATCCCCAGGTGGATGACATTCTTGAAACAAAGCTAGACAAAGAGTTTCAGCTTGTTATCGATAAGGGAACTTTAGATGCCATTGGATTGCATCCTGATGGTCCTATAAAAAGGTGCACAGACTCAATAGTTTTGCATATGGGCTACTATTTTTATTTCAGATTTAGTCATACACTTATCAAGAAAAAAAAATTATTTCACATTTGGTTATACATGTAATGTTATCAAGCTTTTTAGCTCTAAAAATTTCTCACAACTATTGGAGGATACAATCTCTAGGCATCTCAACTCTCGACTTATTATTGTTTTCCCATTGAAGTAAATATTTAATGATGCACAATTGGATGAAGTAACAATATCCATCTTATAAATTTCAGGATCATGTATTGGGATTCAATCTCAAAGCTTGTGGCACCTGGTGGGCTGCTAGTAAGTATCCTTCCAACTTCAAGTCTCTTTAGTCGGAATTGCAGTTTACTAGGCATCATACTTATCATTAAGTCCGTTTAGTTGGAATCTTTCCACTCCCTCATAAAATGTGACAAGAAATTCTCATAAATGATTTGTCATTCTTACCTGTTTTACTGTAGGTGATAACATCGTGTAACAGTACGAAAGATGAATTGGTGCAAGAAGTGGAAAATTTCAATCAAAAAAGGATTCCTGCTTCCCACGAGACTGGGTTTCTTGTGCCCCAAGAAGCATGCAGAGATCCCCCTATGTTTTGCTACCTTGATCACATTCGTTCATGTCCGACTTTCATGTTTGGAGGATCAGTTGGATCACGTATTGTCACCGTAGCTTTTCTACGGAAATGAATCACAATTGCTTTCTGCGTGTTTTGCTGGTGGGTGCGTATTTTAGACTATGCTGATGGGGAGGTTCTGGATTTTATTAACTTGTGAAGTATTACTGATTTAGTTCATGACGTTCAGGTTAATTTAGTGATTTAGTGGAAGATTTAGTTTTTGGGGCTATAGTTTGTTTGTAGGAGACTAATATGATCTGTGTAAATCTAGCTCTTTTTCTTGTTTCCAGATGTAGGAAATGGTTCAAATCCTTGTGATCCCTTGATTATAGGGTTTATTATGATTGCCCCCTATGGGCCATGGCATTCTTTTCTGGAAGAATTTCATTGTATCCTTCTACGGGAGAAGGTATGTCTGATTTATGTTGGATAAAAGCTTAATGAAGTAAAGATCTTGTAATCAATCAGCGTCGGGCTTTTAGCTAAATTATCTTTTTTTTTTTTGGAGTTCGCGTTTGATTCTTTCAACTAAATGAACGAGCTTAAATAAGTTTTAGAGGAGTTGATTTCAATTTTATTCATGAACAATTCAGAATACCTGATGTTTAGTAATTTGACTCATTTATAAAATGAATTTTTCTTTCCAAGTTAAATTTCAAAATTTGAAATGGAAATGTGACTTATTTTAAATGGTAAAAGTTAAAAGGTTTACCAGATACAAGTAAATAAAGGTGTACTGAATATGAACTTTACGATATGAAACGATGGAAATGTGATATATGTCTGTACCCTTTTCCGAATTCATGATATTTTATTAGGTGAATGATATAATAATTAATACATAACCCAGTTACAAAATCAAGAAGAAAAATGGGAAATTATAAAGAATCTTTTAATTTTACTGTATGTTTTTTTTTATCAAGTAATATCATAATGTG
>JAUMHB010028360.1:2721-22711 GCA_032359685.1 Pittosporum tobira | reverse complement strand
AATAATAATAATAATAATAATAATAATAATAATAATAATAATAATAATAATAATAATAATAATAACAACAATAACAACAAATACCACTAATACTATTACTAATACACCTACATTATTATTGTGGTTCCTTCATTTTTAAAATTAAAAATGGAAACTAAAGTTGGAAAGGGAAACTACTACCTACTATCAATTACAGTTATGTTGCATTTTACCACTTTCAAATTATCAAATTACTAGTAAACCGTTACTTCACTCTTACTCTTATTGCTACTCATACTCTTACTCTACAACAACTACTACTACAGCTACTACTACTAATGCTACTACCACCACCACCACCACATTCACCACCACCACATTAAACTTATCAAATTACTACTTTTATTCTACAACAATAATAACTACTACTGCTACTGCTATTACTGCTACTCATACTACTACCACTATCACTATCACCACCACCACCACAACCACGACCACGACCACTACTACCACATTTAAATTATCAAATTACTACTCTTACTCAACAACTACTACTAGTCTACTACTACTACTTGTTACTGCTGCTGCTACTACTGTTGTTACTTTGCTGCTGCTGCTGCTACTACTACTACTACTCCTCTTCTTCCACCTCCTCCTACTACTAATACTACTTGGTCAGATGAACAGTGCAAGTGTACACCAGTTAAGTTATAGTATATAAGATTATCGATCCCACGAGGACTAATATTACAACTATGTACCAACTAAGAACTCCTTTTTCTTTAACTAACAGATGATTAAAGTTTTGATTTTTAAATTAAATAATTAAATAACTAAAGCGTAAAAGTAAATTAGGGTTTTATCAATAAAAAAAAGTAGTACTAAGATTTCAATTTCACTTACCTTCATAATTGAAGCCAATCAATTTACCATACAAGTTATGTATATAATCTATTGTGACAATAGAATTTTCCAAATTTAGATAGATATCCTATCTCTAGGTGTAACATCTCTAATTCAACTTGCCAGTCACATAGTCTCCATGCAAAATTTAAATAATTTGAAAAGCATTAAGTTCTTTGGAAATTCCCAGATTCATTAACCTAAGTATAATTACTACCGAAATCACACAAGTTACCTTGAACTATCTCTAGCAAAGTTTAACCTATAGTTATGCCTCAATTTGCACTCATTAATCTTCACATCTCGGTCCTTCAATTATATGATAAAAGATCATCTAAATAGTAGCTAAGTATTTAGAAGCATTAAACTCATAAAACATACCTCACAACAAACAGATCCATAAAACGCATGATAAAAAAGATAACTTTAATTACTCATGGGCAAAATCCATCTAGTCTTAGTACAAAAGAGTTTAGAACATATTTAAATTATAGAAAACAAATAAAAAGATAGAAAAACCCACAAAAAAGTTGGCCGGAATATGTCATGGACAGTCTTTCGATCTCCGCCTCCTTGAGCTCATCTTCTTTGCGTTCTTTGATTTGTCAAAGTCAAGATCTAGAAATCTAAGCTAGGAGGGGGTATTTATAGCTTTTAATCTTTGAACTAATCATAAGTTGACTCAAATTAGGTTTTTTGTTTTTCAGTGCAAGTCCAACTCTTTAGAAAAGCCCAAAATCGCGTAAGTCAAAACTTTCTAGAAAAGTCAACTGAAATTGCATAAAACCTCACGGACCACTTTACAACCCAAATTACGGCCGTATAACCACCTTATGGTTAAGATTACGGCCGTAAGATTGACCGTAAGGTCCCCTGGATGTTATTTTTTCTTCTTGTTTCGGTTCTAGCGATCATTGTCCATCCGGAATTAGGTCAAACTTTAATTTTTGTCCGAAATAGGCCTTTTCAAGCCCAATTCTCTGCAATATAAGCCCAATAACCATAGAAGCAATCTAATTCCTTGGATTGATGATATGTTAGCCCAAACAAGGATATATATGTCTAATCAATCCATTTTCATAGTAAATCAAGAGAATAATCGCAAGAAAATATAGATATAAAATATATTGATCACTACTACTACTCCTACTGTTACTACTGCTATTATTGGTACTCCTACTACTACTATTGCTACTACTATTGCTACTGCTGCTACTACTGCTGCTGTTGCTACTGTTGTTGCTCCTCTTCTTATTGCTACTAATACTCATACTACTCCTCCTACTACTATTACTACTACTCTGTAGTAGTTCACATTCAAATTATCAAATTACTACTACTATAGTAGTAGTCCACATTCAAATTATCAAATTAATACTCTTACTCTACAACAACACCAACTACTAATGCTACTTGTATTGCTACTACTAGCACTACTACTACTCATACTACTATTGGTACTATTACTATTTACAACTATTGCTACTACTACTACTACTACTCATACTACTACCACTACTGTTACTCCTACTACTACTGCTACTCCTACTACTTACTACCACAGCTACTACCACTACCACCATGACCACCACCACCACCACCACCACACCACTACTATCACCACCACTACCACAACCACCACGACCACCACGACCACCACCACTACTACTACTACCACTACTACCACTACGATCACTATGACCACTACGACCACTACTACCACCACTACTATCACCACTACCACGACGACTACTACGACCAATACTACCACTACGACCACTACTACCACTACTACCACTACTGCTACTACTACCACCACTACCATCACTACCACCACCACCACTACCACCACCAACACTACTACTACTGCTACCAACACTACCACCACCACCACTACTACCACTACCACCACCACCACCGCCGCCGCCACACTACCACCAACCCACTACTACTACGACCACTACTATCACTACCACTATCGCTATCACCACCACTACCACCACTACTACTACCATTATGACTACGACTATGACTATAATTAAGACCACTACTACCACTACTACTACTATTATTACTATTATTATTATTATTATTATTCTTATTATTGTTGTTGTTGTCGTTGACACCTACACTGTATTTAACCATATTCAAATTCTAACATCAATATGACACCCTCAAATTTAGGCATCCACATCCCGACTTGAGTTGTCAATTTATTGATAACATCATAACTCAAAAATGCATAAGACTTTATTATAAAATATACAAGGGCATAATAAGGTACATCACATCATACTAGAAATATTATACAATACACTCCACACAATTTATTATTCTATAGCGGAAACATCTAAGCAACTGGAGCTTTAATTCATCCCCTCAATAACCCTGCTATCAGTTATCTGCACCTGAAAGGAATATGAGACAAAAGAGTGAGCTCAGATAGCTCAATAAGAAATATCATGACTAAGGATAAATAAAATAAAAAAAATTATCCTTAGCCTTATAAGTCAGCAAATTGAGTGTGAATGAGAATATAGACTTATGAAATACTGCTCAAATGTTACTGCATGAGAAAGGTAAGCACAAAATAAAGCAGTTATGAATGTCTAAATTCTCTAGTCTTTAAACAGTTATCATGATATCATTACCGGTCATGCCAGCATACATGACTTTACCACACAAGTAAATGCCACCAATATCATACGTCTTTGCCCCCTACCAAAGACAATCATAATTTAGCAATTCTGCCACAAAGGTCAATAATATAACATCTGTACGCCCTTGCCACTCAGGCTAAGGCACCTATAATCAAATTTGAATCCGAAGATCACATAAATAATTAAGATGTGACTTTCAACTTTTGTAATGAAAGTAGCCAAATATTAACAAAATAGAATCAATTAATATAAGAATTATTATTACTCAAAGAGTAGTAACAATAGATCAACAATCAAATTGTCAACATATGTCTAAATTGTTAACATATGTTCAAGGTTAAATATAATATTAAATCTCAAGAGTTTCAAAACTGAATAAAGAGTTTCCTGTCAGAAGAATCTATTCAAGAGGAAATGATAGCATAATGTAAAAGTCAAATGATATTCTTTCCAGTGGAAGCAAAAGGATGGTACTCCTTACCTTAACGCGTACTCCGTAAGTTATGTCTTCCTAAGAGTAGTTGACCTATATATCATTTTGCATATTATAATATAATCAATGATGAAAATATATTTAAGTATATATTTTGACCATGGTTTCACAAGTCTATCAAACACCAATTTATAATATAAAATAATTTTATATGATTTAAGCATCATATTAAAATAACTTTATTCAAAAGTTTATAATAACTTGAAAAATATTTGTGGAAATGTAAAAGTGAAAGTTTTATATAAATCTTGAAAAGAAGACTTCTCTTACAGAATATTGTTTTATAAATGTACTTTGCAAGTTTTATATGAGTGTATAATATAGGTTTGAAATTATTTTGTCAAAGATAAAAAATAAAAATAAAAATAATAAAAAATAAAAATAAGTATTACTTGAAAGTTCCTTGTATTATCACTTGAATTCTCTTGCAAAAATAACTTAGTAACACTCAAGAATTACTCACAAGAACTTTATAATATCAAGGAAGTACTCAATATATTATGAAGAGAATAGAGCAAGGTGTGAAAAATCTTTCTTCCAAGACCATCTATTTATACTAAAATTTTTGTCAACCTTCCCCAAGAAGATTTTCCGGAAAAATAATTCATCCAATAATTCAAAAATACCTTTTTGAAAAATAATAATAAGACCAAAACTTCACCTCATGCTTTTTGAAAAATAATCTTAAAACACCAAAACTTAATTTCATACTTTTTGAAAAATAATAATAAGACCAAAACTTCATCTCATGTTTTTTGAAAAATAATCATAAAACACAAAAACTTAATTTCATACTTTTTGAAAAATAATAATAAGACCAAAAATTCATCTCATATTTTTTGAAAAATAATCATAAAATATCAAAACTTAATTTCATATTTTTTGAAAAATAATAATAAGACCAAAACTTCATGTCATGCTTTTTGAAAAATAATTATAAAACAACAAAACTTAATTTATACTTTTTGAAAAAAAATAAGAAGACCAAAACTTCATCTCATGCTTTTTGAAAAATAATCATAAAACACTAAAACTTAATTTCATACTTCAAAACTTCTCCTGACAATTTCAATTCTTACCCGGAAATCTTTCTATACCAAGCGTCTCTTATACTCTAGCCCACGTGAATCCTATCACATAGCTATTTTATTTGTAGCAATTTTCACCACTCAATCATATCAAAATTTTCACACTTACTCAGAAAAATATTACTTCCAACCGTCCATTAATTAAATCATTCTACATATCCAAAATTAGTTATTTATTAATTAAAATTCATACCCCACTAGTATAACATCTTTTCTACTAATAATTATTCAAGCACTTCATAAGCATCATATATAGTACATTTAATAATTCTTCCATTGACTCCTATAATCATTTCATTTCTTATCTGACAGCTATGCTATATCACAATTATCTTCATATATCCGGCTATACCACACTCTAAATAATATAAGATTATTTTATAATTATTTTCAACACTGTTGTAGATATTTAAAACTACTGATACTGACCGTAGAAAATTATTTATCACCATCAAGTATATATATATATATATATATATTATATATTATTACTCATATTACTGTTTTAATCTTTGTCGAAGTAATAGTATAATAAAAAGTGACATGCTAATTATTATTGACTATTTGAGTTTTATGGTGGCTCAAAAGTCGTCCGACAAATATTAGTGGGGTCCACACATATTCTGTAATGTAGTCCACTAATACTTTGTCGTTACGTGGTGCACAGTACGGGAACAAATATTCCCTAGCGTTAATGTTTACATTCTTTTTGTCAAAAAATATTGCATTTAACACCCTATGGTTTATTTTATCTCCAACAATACCATATTATTTAAGATAAATAAATATTAAAATTATTGGGTTCTTACAATCGAGCTTTGTAACATAAAAGAAAAGGAAAAGATACGAAGTACCTTAGCAAAATGCAGAGGCACTTATATATTAGCTAATCGTCTAGAGTGTTTTTTACTTTGATAGTGTTGAGCACTCTTATTCAATCTTCATCTCTTTGAATTTAAGTGAACCTACAAATCCAAAAGAACACATAAGGTTTTGAATGGATAGCATAAACATAAGGTTGCATCCATTACTATTGATTCCAAAATGCGAATAGCACCATTCTTGCTTATAACTTGAAAAGTGTATATGGAACACAATGTGCAAATAAACGTGTACCTATTTGTATGGCAGAAACCTTTTCAACATGAAATAATATTACATCCATTACAAAAAGAGTTATAATTACATTGATAGTGGCATAAAGAGACAATGATGTAAGACAATTAATAGAATTGTTGAAAAAAAAATATAAAGATAGAAAAATGATAGATTTTGTTTATTCCCGCAGGAAATCAGTCATACCACAGTATGTTTTGAGATTTTGAGATCACTCGTGTCTGCAGACAAATAAAAACTATAAGGTTTTACTCAATTCATAATAATAATTCACTCCATAATAACGAGATATTACAATTCTTTAAATAGAAAAATCATGACTTAACGACCAAGTTAAATCCTAATTTAAAAGGATTTAAATCTCCTAATAATACTCTATTACCTTAAATAAAACTACTAGAACAATCACTTAATATAAATAAAATACTTAACAAAATATAATAATTTATCTCTAAATAATATCCTACAATATTCAATAACAATAAATTGCTTTACATCCACATTATTCTCCTTGCCATTGAAAAAAATTCGTCCGCGAGTTTTATAATAAACTTGAATCAGAAACCACGATCAGAGAATTGTCATCTAATAAAAGAGGTGTTCCCCTTATATCGAAGCATGCTTTCTCAGCCTGATCTTCATTAGTTTTACCTTTTAGTCATCGGTCAGGTCCTTAATATCAAAGATCCTCTTAACCATATGGGTTATGGTGGTACGAGATGTGGAGTCGTTCCTGAAGACAATGAACAACCGCGTCAAAGAGACATACGAGACATAGAAATTGAAGAACATAAGAGGCGGATCCAGGAATTAGAATGACAACTTGCTCAAGCAAGATTAGACATTCCATATGACAAATGAGAAGAATCCAAGATCTCATCTAATGATGAAGAAAAGGACATGAATCCATTCGGGGTTCTGAACCGTGGGCGAAATTAGGGATTTGGACCTAGAGGACAACGTTCTTTTCATAATCTGGGAATAAAGATTAAGATTCCTGAATTCGAGGGTAAGGCTCATCCTGATGAGTTTATCGACTTTTTGAATACGGTGGAGTGGATCTTTAATATTAAGGACCTGACCGATGACCAGAAGGTAAAACTAATGGCGATCGGGTTGAGAAAGCATGTTTCGATATTGTGGGAACACCTCTTTTGTTGGATGAAAATTCTCTGATCGTGGTTTCTGATTCAGTTTTATTATAAAACTCGTGGACGAGTTTTTTTCAATGGCGAGGAGAATGATGCAGAAGAAAAGAAATTTATTATTATTCAATTTTGTATGATATTATTCAGTGATAAATTTTTATATTTTGGTAAGTATTTTATTTATACTAAGTAAGTGATTCATTACTAGAAATGAAGGCAAAATAGATGGTCAAATCAGTCCCTATAAGAGTATATATGTCCCTTAATTCAAATAAGGGACGACATAATCTGTCCCTACATCTGTCCTTTACTAGAATGTCGTTGATTCCTAGTTCGTCCCTTCTATCCCTTTACCTCATTGAGGGATGGATGTTTGGGGACTGTTTTTCTGTCCTTATTAAGCAAATGGGGACTGCTCTCTTCCATCCCCATTCAAGTTTTTCATCCTCGATTCTAGTTTTATATATATGATATAAATTTGAACTTTCCATCCCTAATTCACAGTCATCCCCTATTCATTAATACTATATTTTCCTCTTTTTTTTCAATAATCATTTTGAAATTTATATATTCAATAATCCAAATTGTATACACAACAAAAATAAAATCAGCATAATTAAAACAAAGTACAAGACATTCAAATGCCATCTAATTAATATTAAATTAATTTTTTGAATATTTAAAGTCTTACATAAGTACTAACACATTTGTTACACCCAACGAGCTAGATATCACACAATGTACTAAGGAACCAAAAGACAATGCTACACAACAGTGAGCCCAAATAAAGGAAAAGATCTCATATCTACTAGCCAAGCCAATAAGCCAACTATTAGAAACTGGAAAAAGGCCCTTGCTTCCTTTGCCAACTCCAAAGTCATCCCGTCTGCCTCTACGTCTCCATCTCGTCTGCCTCGACCACCGACATGTCTAGCCATATCTATCTATTTAAAAAAAATCCATATATTAACAAGAAATGGAATAAATGAAACACATAATGACAAAATTGTATAAAAATTTGGTCATAATAACATAATAGGCAAGTGTAAGTGAAAACAAAATATTTTTCTTAAAGATTTGTTTGAAGCTTCTACCCAAAAAATACTACAAACTTCCAAATACTGATATGTGCATATGTTTTTTGATCCATCATCACTATTCTAAAATCTCAAGCACCTTGTAACTGGAGTTATCAATTAAATATTTATAATACAAAAGTTAACGTGCTTGTCTTGTTGGTCGAGGAAATGTGCAAGTGTACATAGTCAAATTATAGTATAAAAAATGTCGATCCCACGAGGATTGAATTCCAATTATTTACCAAATTAGATAACCTTTTTCTTATCTAATGGAATACTAAGGAGTTGTTTTTTATTTATTAAATCAACTATCAAGTAATTAATAAATGAACTAATTAAACTTGAGTTTTATCGATTGAAGAAAGTAGTACTAAGATTTTGATTTTCTCTATCCATTCATAATCAAAGTTAATCAATTTATCATGAAATCATGGTATTTATCTATTTTGACAGTATAATTTTCCAATTTTAGATCGTTACTATATCTCTAGTTATAGCATCCCTAATTCAATTATTAGTCCCATAGTCTCCATGTGAAATTTAAATTGTGACACCCCGATCTTCGCACATGTTACTATTTACTTGATATTGGGTGTTAGAACACATTACATTCTTTACTCCTTACTCTTTACCAGTTTCAAAGGAGTAGATAATAATAGTAATTATTACAAATAATATGTATTGATACAATTTGACATTGACTCATAATATGCTTTATCCTTCGGGTTAGGCGAAATCCCCATATGTTATCCCGTGCGTTCGGCCTTCATCTTACTTCTTTAATAACCTTACTCTCTTAGCGTGCTAGCTTCTCATCTGTAAAACATTTAATCACATAAAGAGTGAGCGAATAGAGCTAAGCAAGGACAGTACTCTCGATGGATGTTTGAGTAATGAAATTGATAGGGTTGTTATTTTGATATAATACTAAAGTTTTTTTTTTTAAGATAAGGAATCTGAAATTTTATTTCTACCAAAACTTGATTAACACAGACTACAGATCTTGCCATTTATAGCTGACATAGCAAGCACTAGAACGACTCAACTCCCAACTCTCAAATACAATATTTATTGCAAAATTGTTAATATAATAAAAGCACAGCCCATGGGCCTATTTATCAGTCCATTAGGGTTTAGGATTATGGTTTGTTTTATGTTATATACACCCCACTGTAATTTATTATTTACACATTTAATAAACATGTTTCACTTCTATTTTATAATTTTACATGGTATCAGAGCCTCCATTGTAGGCCTGTTGAAACCATAAAACCTCCATCAACGGTTTTCTTCACCACCATAGTCGGTATATCTATCCCTCTGTTTCCCTATGTTTCGTTAATCAAATGAGTACCTCCATCAAAGGTACATATACATACATCTTCTTCTCATCATGACGAAGCCAACCCCACAAACCGCTTGTCTATCGGAGCCCACACGCGCCCTCATGCACTAGGAGAAGCATTTTGCCGCCTTGCCACACGTCTCCTTCTCTAGATCTAAATCTGACGTCAGCCTTGCCACGTCACCTGCCATGTCACCACTGCTGTCAGGTTATCTGCCACGTCACCTGCTGACATTATCAGATCGATTTTGTACTTTGACCAGTCGGTTCAATGCCTTTTTTACCAGTTTTTGAGATCCAAGACCGGTTCTTGACTAATTTGGGTGAGATATTTCTATTTTTGGCATCATTTTTGACTAATTTTGAGTCTAAATAGTACTTCTTTTGCAATATTCCATAGTAAGTTGCTATATTTGGCACAATTTTCACTAAAAATGGACAAAAGTGATAATACATCTCCCATTTAGACCATTTTAAATGGTTCTAACTATATTTTATGGTCCCAAGCCATGAAAAGTTTTCTGAAAGGGAAGATAATTTGGTGATATGTTATTGGAGATAACAAAATCCCGAAAAATGAAAAAGATGAGACCGATTCCAAATTCTAGGATCGTCTTGAAGATTGGGATAGAAAAAATCATAAAGCAATTACTTGGTTCACCAATTCATCCATTCTAGAGATAAATATGCATCTTGGACGATACGACACTGCCAAGGCCTTATGGGATCTTTTAGCAGATCTGTACACTACTGCCGATCTCTCTCATCAATACCAGATAATGAGCTTAATATCTGAATAAAAACAAAGACGACCAATCTATCACTAAATTTTTTTCACTAATGAACTCACTTAGGGATCAGTTGGCACTGTCTGAATCAACGTGGGAATGTTCCAAAGATACTTCATATTATACTGCATACAAGGACAAACAGTGCCTTATACAGTTGGTTATGGCTCTTGATCAGAAATTTGAACCAATTCAAGCTTCTCTCTTGCATCACATTCCATTACCATCTGTTACTGGTGCAATTTCTGAGCTTATCTCTGAATAAACCCGCCATTCGTGTTCTCAAACCAAGCTTCACTCCTGTCGTGACATCAACAGAGCCTGTCTTAGCCACTCGTTCACAAGCATCTTCGTCTCAGTCATCTGAGATCCCCCGTTCATTCCCAAACCATGGACAATTTACAAATAATTTCTAACGAAATGTCACTTGCAGTTATTGCCAGAGACGTGGTCATGTTTACAAAGAGTGTCACCAATGACCACGAGACAACTGAAATAACAATAAACAGGAGGAAAATAATTATTGTCGTATTGTTGTTATTGCACAAGGCTCCAATGGCTCTACAAATTCTATATCAATGAGTGACCTTCAAGGTATTATCAAACAAGTTATATCTCATGTCGGTAATCCTCATGTTATTGCTTCTTCCTCTGCCAACTCATGTAAAACTTGGTATTTTAATTCTGCCTGTTGCAACCATATAACAAATGATTCTACTTTGTTATCTCATATTACCCTTGATATTTCCCCTACTAACATTCGTACAGCCGATGGTTCTCTCATGCATGTCCACAAGAGTGGAAATATTTCTTCTCAGACTTTAACTATTCGTAATACATATTTCATACCAAAAATCACTTTAAATCTTATCTCTGTTGGCCAACTATGTAAACTTGGATTTTTTTTTTGTTCCTGTGGTTATTGTGTACAGGATCCTCATATGGGACAAGTTTTTGGGACAGGCTGTAGGTGTGAAAGGTTGTTTGAGCTCATAAATCTCCACATTCCTCAAATATCTGCTCAATTCATTGCTAGTTTTATTTCCTCTAGTTCAGATTCTAGTATTTGGCATCTCGACTTGGTCATGTTTCTTACAGTCAGTTGTGTCCTTTAATTTCTAGTGGTTTATTAGGTTCTGTCAAGAATGACAATTTCGATTGCTTATCATTTAAATTTGCCAAACATACTGCTTTACCTTTTTCTATTAGCGAATCAAAATCTATTTCTCCTTTTGATTTAGTTCATTCCAACATATGAAGACCTTCTCCCAATGTTAGTATGGGAGGGTCAAGATATTATATGATATTTGTCGATATTTCTCTCGTTTTACATGAATATACCTTATGAAAAAATGTTCTGTAACTGGCTGATATTTACAAAAACTTTGTCATTACTAGAAAAACTTAATTTTCTCATAATATTAAAGTTTTTTGCACTGATAATGCCATGGAATACAAAGAAACTAAATTACTTCAATTCTTTGCATCTAATGGCACCATTATCCATCACTCGTGTCCCCGTACATCTGAACAAAATGGTTGTGCGGAACGTAAACACAGACATATCTTAAAAATTGTGCGTGCCCTCCTTCTTGCTGGGTCCCTTCTTAAATGTTTATGGGGCGAAGCAACTTTCACAGCCGTATATACCTTCAATAAGGTCCCTTCTCCTCTTCTTGACAATCAATCTCCATATGAACGATTGTATGGTTCTTTTCCTTCATATCAAGATTTTAAAGTTTTTGGATTTGCTTGTTTTGCTCTTCTTTAGCCTCATGAACAAACAAAATTAGAACCTCCTTCTCGTTTATGTTGCTTTCTTGGGTATGGTATCGAATATAAGGGATACAGATGTTGGGATCTTATTTCTAAAAGACTTCATATCTCTCGCCATGTCATCTTCTGGGAATATAAAATATTCTCTTCTATGTCCAAATTTGAAGTCGACACTTCCACCTTCATACCTCATTTCATCGATCCATTCCACGAAATATCATTTGACTCTGATTTTGTAGGTTCTAGTTCTAATAATTCCTCGACAAGTGAGATCACACCACCTTTGGGATTTACTCCTACACATCAATCCCATGACACTGTCTCCAATGATGATTCTGCATCACCACCAACCATTGAGCCCCTTCGTTGTTCAACTCGGGTAAGACAACCTCCTCTTCATCTTAATGACTATCATGTTTCTTGTGCCATCTAACCTTTACATGAACCTCAAACATACCAATAAGCTAGTACCAATCCTTTATAGTAGCAAACAATGACCGAGAAATTACAGACATTAGATAAACATGTACTTAGAACTTGGTTGATTTACCTGTAGGGAAGATACCTATTGGTTGTCGATGGGTCTATAAAATCAAGACCAAATCTGATGGTATAGTGGAAAGATATAAAGCATGTCTTGTGGCCAGAGGTTTTACTTAGGAATATGGTATTGATTATGAGGAGACATTTGCTCCTGTTGCTCAACTTACATCTGTTCGTAGTTTACTTGCAGTTGCCGCAACTTCTTGTTGGGATCTATGGAAAACGGATGTTAAAAATACTTTTCTTAATGGTGATTTACAAGAGGAAGTCTACATGAAATATCCGCCAAGATACTCTCAATCTCCGCATCAGGTGTGTCAGCTCAACAAAGCTATTTATGGACTTAAACAAGCTCCACAAGCTTGGTTTGCAAAGTTCAGTGTTATCTTAAGTCAGCGAGATTTCTCATCTAGTTCTTATGATCATGCTATCTTCATTCGTCGTACAAATAACGGAATTGTTCTCTTACTACTGTATGTTGATGACATGATTATTATTGGAAATGATATTGCTG
Organism: Pittosporum tobira; assembly: GCA_032359685.1. Lineage (NCBI taxonomy): Eukaryota > Viridiplantae > Streptophyta > Magnoliopsida > Apiales > Pittosporaceae > Pittosporum > Pittosporum tobira. The sequence goes on along the minus strand of JAUMHB010028360.1, from coordinate 9,276 downwards.
GGATACTAGATCTCAAGGTGTTTCTCAATAAATATTTTGAGATGAAAGATCTGGGTCCGTTAAGCTATTTTTTGGGTCTTGAAGTGTCCTCCGACACATCTAGTTATAATCTTTCACAAACAAAATATGCTTCTGATCTTCTTTCTCGTGTAGGTATTACTGATAACAACATTCTTTCTACTCCTTTAGAAACCAATGTTAAACTTACTCCGAGAGATGGTATTCCACTCAGCAAAGCTATTTTGTATCGTCAGTTAGTGGAAAATTTGATTTACCTCACTGTTACTCGACCAGATATTGCTTATGATGTTCACTTGGTTAGTCAATACATGTCTGCTCACAGGACTACATATTATGCTATTGTTCTTCGGATACTTCGCTATGTGAAAAGAACTATATATCATTGCTTACATTTCTCATTAAACTCTTCTCTTGAGTTGTGTGCCTATTCAGATGCAGATTATAATGGTAATTCTCATAATCGATATTCTACTATTGGTTTCTGTTTCTTTCTTAGAGATTCTCTTATTTCTTGGCCAAATAAGAAACAGACAATTACGTCCAAATCCATTACTGAGTCTGAATATCGAGCTCTTGGTGATGCCACTCAGGAACTCATTTGGCTTCGTTGGTTATTAACTGATATGGGTGTATCACTTCCTTCAACAACTGTTCTTCACACCGACAGTCAGAGTGCCATGAAAATTGCTCACAATGATGTTTTTCACTAGCGGACGAAGCATATTGAAATTGATTGTCATTTTATTCGTCAGCATATTTCTTGTGAACAGTTCGTTTTCAATTTGTCTCCACATTTGCACAAACAACTGACATTTTCACTAAAACTCATCCGCCAACTCGTTTTCGTGATATACTTTCCAACCTCAAGCTGTTGTCGACTAAACCATCTTGAGTTTGAGGAGGGATGTTAATATAATAAAAGCCCAGCCCATGGGTCTGTTTATCAGTCCATTAGGATTTAGGATTAGAGTTTTTTTATGCTATATATACCCCCATTGTAATTTATTATTTACACATTCAATAAACACGTTTCGCTTCCGTTATATAATTCTACAATTCTCCAATTTTCCACCTTATAACTACCTCCATTTATTACAAAATCCTGGGCAGAAAATAAAACTCTAGAAATTTTCAGAATTGATTTCTAACAGATTCTTGTTCTTGTGAATGCTACCCATGGGTTTGCTTTACACATGGGCTTCCACTTAATCTCTTGGTCCTCCAAGGAACAACAAACTGTTGGAAGGTCCTCTGCATAAGGCGGCCAGAAGTTGATTACAAGTTAATAGCTGACACTGCCGTTGAGGTAACATGGTTGCTGTCTCTTTTTTTACGAACTGGGACCGTTAATTAAGGATCATCCTATCATATGGTGTGATAATATCGGATCCACATATTTAGCAGCTAACCTTTATTTCTTGCATGCACCGTACATGTTGAAGTAGACTTTCATTTTGTGCAGGAAAAGGTGTGTCAACTTAACTTAGTTGTTCGCTACTTCTCTGCTAATGATCAAATAGCTGATATCTTTATCAAGTCTCTGAGTTCTTCTCGTTTTTAGTTTCTACATGACAAGTTACCAGTTACTTCTTCACCATTTCCTTGAAGGTGGGTGCAGAAGATATTAAAGTCAGTGCTTCACTAAGTCCCGAACATTGGCCATCTGATGCTCGACTCAATCCATCTCTGCGATATCTGCGACATCGTCCCTTGCGACTGATATCACGACAGAAGGTTTAGTGCCAATATATACTAATTGTAACAGATTAGGTTGTATTGTGACTGAACCGTCTATTGCAAATCTTGCTGATTCTAGTAGATAAAAGTTAGTGTCTCATCTACGTCTCAATTGTAAAGTAAGGCTAGCTATAGATAAGGGTTGTTGTACCCTAAAAAGAAATGATAAGGACTATCCGTGAAATGTCTCAGTATTGTACCAGGACCGTTGCTGCTCCGCCATGTGTCTGAAATTGTATTATAATTTGTCTAATACTCAGTGATACATTATTATATACTAATCTTTTCTTCTATAGCTGTTCAAATTGAGGATATAATTGTGTTGGCAATTAGGTGATAATACAAAAACCCATAAAAGGAAATCAAAGTACAATGGAAATATTAAATCTGTGAAACATAATTCCCAAATGACAAAAGGTCAAACATCTACAGATAATACTCGTACTTTTAGTTTTATACACTGATAGTGATAGCACGTACACAAGAAACCAGAACATCAAACATACCACATCAACAAATATTTTATAGTACTGCCTAATAAAGAGCACCCCATATATTAGGAGTTGTGATTACTTCAGTAGCAAGCGACGGAAGATACTGTAAGAGGGTACTTGAAGGTATTTGCGTACTGAAACGACACAGTTTCCCCGGGACTAATCGGCTGACCATTGTTGACGAGGCAATCGTCATAGGAAATCCGCCTGAATACGCTTGGATTAATCAACCTGGCTGAGCTGAACCAACCGCAGTTAAGGTGAATGTCCGCTATGGTGCAACGTCCTGAAACGCATATGTTCTCGACCTCAACTGTGTAAGTTGGGATACCGTTTGGAAGCGGTGCGGTCGGACCTTGAAAAACATCAATGCTTGTTTTGGAGCATGCAGCACCAATCCGATTTGAATCGTCACCATAATCTGTTTCAAATATCACCAAGATTTGGTACAAGGTTTAGTATTGCAGTATGTAATTTGATTTTCACAGTCTATTTATAAAGAATTGATATTTAAACTCCACATTTTATTATCTATACACTATACATGCTTCATGCTACAACATAATTAGACCAATGTTAAAATAAAAAAATAAATAGTTTTATGAAATATATGTAATAAAACATAGATTTAAAATATCCTATTTATACTTTGGCTACGTGTCAACATTTTGCTAGTCAGATGATAAACTGTAAAGACTGAATATCACAATAACTAAGAAAATTAATTATGTACATCATATTTCAACAATATGCACCCCATTTTTAAAGATGAAATCATTTTAGACCTTTATCTTTCTATTTATATGTTATAACATATAAATAGAAGAAATTAATAGGATTAGGTTTCTCATTAAGCTATGTCATATTTTATGGTTAAAAAAAATATTTAGATTTTTTAATTAAATGATTTTATATGTGTGAGTTTTCACAGATAAATTAATTAAGAACAACATGTGTAAATTAATTAAGATAAAGTGATTAATAATTATGATTTGACCTACCAGCTAAGGCTACTAACTTCCTGGGAAGGGAAGTAGTATAATTTTTCTTGGAAAAGTTGATCGGCTCTTGAATGCCAACACTGTTACTGTTTCCAATTGGTTCCGCTGCAAAATAATTTTCTACAGCTGCAGAAATAAACATTTATATAAAAATTCGAAAGCACAGATGGCATGCATGCATGTCCACTCGAGATAAATAAATAAATAAATAAATATCCGATGTTATGACATAAACAATTGTGTTACTGACAGAAATAACATATAAATAAATATGAGGTCCTAATATGAAAAATAAAATAAAATAAAAACAAGAGTTAAATCAAATACATAAAGTTGCTATTTAAATTAATATGAATGACGATGTGACGAAGTCAATATTAAAATAAATAATTCATGCAATAAAATTGCTATTCTGGTAAAAGAAATAAACCAAAAGGGAAAATGGTCAAGTTAATTTGTTTTTTCTCGAATGGTGAAAATCTTAATCCCATGGTCCCAAAATATTTGCAAGGGTTTGATTTTATACTAAATTTAAGAAATATGTTTCATATTATAATTTTAAATAGGAGAATAGTGATTAATATTATTATTCAAATAGGAGAATAGTGAAGTAGTAGTTAAAGTGATTAAGTATAGTATTGATATAATAATTTAAAATAGAATAATATTGATTGAAGTGATGTTTATATTTCATAAAATAAAAATAATTTAGACAATTAATATTATTAAACTTTCTAAATTTGATATGTTCCAAATAATGTAAAACGTTCAAAAAATAAAAAATATTACAATATAAATGAGATGGTGAGAATATATTTGACTTGTTTATGCTACAACGAAATATCAAACTGAATATTCAAACAACATAACGAGAAATGCCGGGAAATGAACTTCTTTGTTTTGGAGCGGGTGGGTGAGGGGTTACCGATGAACAGGGCAAGCGTAAAACCAAATCCGAAAATGCAAGCCACGGTTCTCATGGGGAATCTTCTTTGTGATCTTCAAAGTATAAACTGAGAAAAAAAAAAAAAAAAAAAAAAAAAAAAAAAAAGAAAAAAAAAATGTATAGCAGAAGGTCAGGAAATGGAAACACTATTTCGAGTTTTGAGCAAATGAATTGGATAAACCACTGTAAACTTAAAAGAATGTTTTTGTGTCTGTTGTCTAATGAATTGGGATTACACCACTGTAAACCTTATTTGCACAAAAACTATTATTATCAATATCAAAATTGGACCAATCTGTTCGAGATGTTTATATTTTTATTAAATTATATCAATAATTATTATAAACAAATGAAATAATATAATATATGGTGAACATTTTGCCGGGAAAAATAATTATTCTGTAATATATTGTGATTACAGAATAATTAAGACTTACAAATGCTCGTGTGTACATGGGATAGCTTGGAGATGCCAACTGCAGAAGCAAATCTAATGAAGTATGGTGAACATTTTGAGAGGTTGCCTCGCCCTTTGGGTATTTCTAGCAAGTCACTCCACTACTGAGATTAATTAGTTCAGCATTCGAGGCATAATAACACTCCCACTTATGTTATGAATGCATCTCGAAACGAGCGTCCCACTAGGTTTGAAACAAAAATAATAAATATATATATCATTTGACTCCGAATATAATTTTCCGATTCAAAAGATATAACATAATTTTATTTAAAATGTGAATTTGTTTCTTAACTTTCTTCAATAGTAGTTAGTGTATCTACTTATCTTTCGAATATCAAGATTTTCATTTAATTTGTTTAGAGAAAATAGCAGTTAAACTAATTTCTACTTATGTAAAACTTTGAAATTTCATTTTAGAAGATAGTGAACTATTAATAAAACATGCATTTACACGTGTCAGATGTAAATATTAATATGTGGAAAAGAATGACAAATTAGTACAATAAGATTTATTAAGTGTTACAAATGGTTCAAAATAAAAGGCATTCCTATGTTTTCTGTTAATATACAATATTTGTTCCATTCCAATGTAATAGACATTTTACAATTTTCTTTTCCCAACTCAATTGTCAGTTGCATTTTTTAAGGGGAATTAATTATTTTACTTATGTTTCTATAATACCTCAGACTTTCTTATCTTTCCAAAAAAAATTGAGCCCTTATACTTCTCAACTTAAAAGGGTAATGTTGTAATTTAACTTAATTTGTTTGTGAAATTCTTTTATGACAAAATGTAAAAATATAGGAATATAAGAGAAACCATTGCAAGCCCTTATTTAACTGTTTATCTCTCTCTCTCTCTCTCTCTCTCTCTCTCTCTCTTGTAATTCTCAACTTAAAGGGACAATGTTGTAATTTAATTTAAATTTGAATCATTAAGTTGTACAATCAAATTTAACATCCCACATATGAATGAATTTAAAACATGAGTAATTATAGAATGGGGGAGCATTATATTGTATTTCCCATATGTGAATGAAGTTAAAAAGGCAAATTTGATGACAAAATAAAAAATAAATAAAATAGAAATATAAGTGAAAACATTGCAAGTCCGGATTTAACTATTTTACTTACGTTTCTATAATACAATCCCCCTCTCCGACCACGGGACTTTCTCAGCTTTCCAAGGTCGTTCTATTGTGAAATGTTGTATTCGATCCGTCTAATTTATATTGTTATTTTTTTTAATTTGTTCAAATTTAATTGTCACTTTTTTATTTAAACTATTTTTACTCATAATTTTTCAATACTATCTAAAAAAAATTTATTGAAAATTACAAATATTTTTTTGAAAATACAAAAATTATTACTTCACTTAACTCTATCTTTTTAATTAACTTCTTTCTTTATCAACTTTCTCTATAAAAGATGAATGACAATTTGGACAAAATAAATATTTTCATAATATGTGTATATTTTATAATTAAGACAAAAAAAATTAGACGGATGAAATAACTCTTAACTTACGGGGACAATGTCGTAATGTGACTTAAATTGTAATCATTAACTTGTACATTCAAATTTAACTTCTCACACGTGAATGAAGTTCAAAAGTTGGTTACTATAGAGAGTATTATATGATACTTCTCTCACATGCGAATGCAATTTAAAAATAAATTTAATGACAATATATATATATATATATATATATATATATATATATATAAAGAATACATTGCGAGCCCTCATCTAACTATTCCTTCCATAACGAAAAATGATTATTTAAATTTTTTATTTTTTTAAACACAAATTTTAAGACAAAAACATATTTAAACATTATATATTTAATATATTAAAAAGTATGACGTATAAATATATTAAAAATATAAAAAAATA
>JAUMHB010028359.1:12088-43623 GCA_032359685.1 Pittosporum tobira | reverse complement strand
ATTTTATCTCTTATTAATTTAAAGGGAGTTTTGTTTTCCGTTCTTATGTATAATTATTTTTCTTATTATTGAGATTATTTGACATATTATTATAAATTTAATAGTGCGGAATATTGTCCCTCTTATTATAGGTGAAAATCTTGGGTTATTGTTAATATTATGGAATTATGATGATTTCTATAAGATGTAAGTACGGAGGAACAAATACAACCGCTCACAAAAAAAAATAAAAATCTTATATACCGTCGCAATAAATCAATATTCCAGAAGTTAGTAGATGATAAAAAGAAGACCTAACACTTATATATTCTCAGTGAAATATATTTAGAATTAATTAATTTTATGTATTTAATTAATTTAAATGTTAAAAAATTATATAAAATTGAAAAAAAAATTAATAAAAGTTAAGTGAAAAGTTTTTAAAGCACCGGTCTGAACATACTTATGAGCCAAAAAGGTACCCCCCCCTTTTTTTCTTTGTTTCTTCGGGTAGCCTCTCTAGTAAGTCAAAACTCGAACGGGTTGATTTGTTTGAAAAAGGCCGAGGATGGTATTTACAATCGAAGCGTGTGTTTGCATTATTATTGACTTGGTTATCTTATCTCAGTTATTCTAATACTTATTTTGTTTCGAAATAGGAATAGGAACAGGAATAGGAATAGGAAGCACAACGGTCTAAAACTTTTCTGGATTGTTGCTCACCAACTTCTAACTTTTCAATCTGACCATATTAATGATGTTGAAATAATTAAAACAAATTATTAAAATAGATCAACCGATATGAGAAACTTAGCATGTACTAATTCCTTTTTTATTTTTTCTTCTGTTAAAGAACTAACAACGCATTTAATTATATATATATATATATTTATTTATTTTTAATTTATAAAGTTCTAGTTGGTCCAACGGTAAGTGACCAATCGCTCATGCTATTCGTCACGAGTTCAAATATTATTCTTTTTTTATTACCCAAAAACAAATAATAGCCAATACAAAATATCTTAATCATGGTGTAAATTAACACCAAAAAAGAAAAGAAAAACAGGGTGGTGTAAATTAATACTATATCAATTCTACATTAATAGTCGTTTTAGTTTAGAGCACGAAAATTAAGACTAGTAATAAATATTAATGTTCAATAATAATTTTATCTCTTGTTGAAAATTATGAGCAAAAGAGAGAAAGAAATTAGAGAATTAAAACTATTTGGCTATTATTTAACAGAATATGAGTAATATAAAAAAAATATTTATTATGTTCTCTTAAAAAATTACAAATGACAATTATTTTAAAATAAATTTTATTTTATAAAAAGACTATTATTTTTAAATTAAGAGAATAATATGCCACTCCTCTTTTATTTATTATTATTTTTTTCGGATATAATCATTCTTTATGTTCCCCCTTTTTCTTGTTAGCAATCTTTAAGGCCAATAATTCAGTCCACATGAATTGAATTTCTAATCCAATCAAGCAGCAGCAGCAGCAGCAGCAGCAGCTAGTGCTACAGCCAAAATATTCGACCCTCATGAGTTCACACTTGTGATGGAGACAACTCATGTATGGTTTTCTCATGCTTCATTTACTATTTATTTTTGTTTCAGAAAATGACTACAGTAATAAGATTCTTTGAAAAGTGCATACCATCATATAAATCTTTGCACGCAAAAAGTGTTATTTGTCTTCTTCTTTGGGTTACTGATTTAATTGGATTTTACAATAAATGTGTATATACTTTTTCTCTTTTAAATTTATATTAGTCAAATTATTTTACCTAATCTGTAATTATTGGCCTACTGATTGAAGAAAAATGGGCCACATTATTTGATTATATTAACCTAGTCACCTTCCTAACATTTTAATTTTCATTCCATCATTTTTCATTGAAATTATGCCTCAAAATCAACTATGGCTTGCACGCTAAATTTAATATTATTTTCATTTCAAATTAATAAACTTTTTAGATGTTTTTTTTTGTTCTTAAATAATTATCATTTGTATTTTTCAAGAAGAATAAAATATTTATTTTCTTATAATATTCATTGACTTTCTCATCTTTGCAAGAAACACTATTTCTTGTATTTATTCTTTTCTATTTGCCATTTAATAATAATAATGAAATTTCATACAAAATTTAATTAAAAAATTATTATATTAAATGTGTTTCTTAATATGTGTGTTTGAGACTAAAAAAATTATTATTTTAAAATAGAAAGAGTATTACTTTAAGTCTGAGAAGCTTCAATTGCATTATGCTAAAACATTAAGATTTATGTTTGGACACTGACACAGCAGTCGATTGAAGCGGTAAAGGTGATAAGAGGACTCACATTTAAGAAGTGTATATGTTACACGTTTGTTATTAGAGCGAGTGAGATACCTAAATAGAAGTTACACATCATGTGACCATTTGTGTGTGTGTGTGTATGTATACACGTATGTATGTATATGTAAGAGTCCTATGGGTTATAATTATTGAATTAAGAGAGATATTTTCATAAAATTTGCACACCATGTGACATATATTAGAATATTTTTTTATTAGATTAGAACCGTAATTCTAATTAAATCAAGATACATATATATATTTATAATATTGGTGTCTGATGCCCTACATTGGGGCACCACTTACTAGATCAAGAAGAGAGATTTCAATGAAGTTTACCCACCACATTGCCTACGGTAGCGCATTTCTTACTGGATTAAAAGGGACATCCTCATAGAATTTGCACACGACGTTATTTATGTTAGGGCACCTCTTATTAGATCAGAGGCCTGCCTCTCATTCGTAAGATTAATTTTAGATAGATATTTTCATAAAATTTGTACTGTGCCTTACTTTAGGGCAACTTTTATTGGATCAAAAACAATATTCTCATGACATTTCGAGATATTTTTTTTATAGAATGTGCATTTGCTCATAGTTTGTGCACGTGGCCTCTCCAATTGTACAAAGAAAGCTGTACAGGTGGGGCCACACCAACACATGCACACCCAAAAGTTTTCTACTTGGAGAGAGAGCTCCGGGCCACCAGAGACGAACTATATACGAGTGCTTTGTGTCACCGTTATTGTGCATTTGTGCCCACTTGCTCCTATTATTATTAAACATCAAACAAGTGCTCCAATTTTATAAATGTCCGCCTTTTAAAATTGTCCCAAGCACGTGCCCATGTCTGTTCGTTTTTCTAATTTTCTCCCGGAAAACAATTCATCATCTTACATTAAATATGTCGATTCTTTTTTATGCATAAAAATATTTATGTATTTCAATAAAATATATAACGTTATTGTGAGACAATTGATATATACCGTGTTACGCGACACGTTTTGTTTTGAAATTATAAGGTTCAAAACTCCACAACTCAGATCCGTAAGGGCAAAGAAACTGTAATTGCTTCTACAACAGTTTCCTTTGCCACAACTACGAATAAACTAAAGCTAAATACTACCTCTGTGGCTCCATTCCATAATATAAAAAGTATTATTTATTTTTGAATGTTAATTTTTAAATTTAATTGGACAAGAACACATTTGAGTTTTGAAAAATTTATTTTTTTCCAATAAATACTATTTTTCAAATAGTTCAAGATATTTACAATCGTATTAACTATGATTAAATAAATTCATATAATTTTAAATTAAAAAATTTAAAATATGTTAAAAAAAGTAATAATGATCTTAATAAGATGTGATTTAAAATAATTATTACTAGATTCTGCTTTGGCCTAAATGTCTTTTATTTTTTAATATTCAAAATTTTACTTAACAGATACCAAATTCCTTAATTCTCGGCTCATCCGATTTTCAATTACACATTAATACATGTCAACTCGACTCGACTACATGAAGGCCAAGTCACAATTGACTGCGCAGGGGGCGTAGCTACATGAAAGCCAGGTCATAATAGACAGTGTATGCGTCGTAGCTACATCCCCCAAACGGACGGGCGCCTCCGAACTCCCCCATGCTTCAAAATGAGCGTCTTCTTTTCCTTTACAATGTCTCAAAATAAAAATTTTCTTATATAAAAAAAGTGACACAATAAATAATCTATTTCAAATCACGTTAAAAGGGGAAATTAATATTTTGACATCAATAGTAATATGTACTCCCTTTGACTCTGTAAAATTGAAATACTTTAACTTTTTACAAATTTTAAAAAATATGTTTAATTATAAATAAGTTATCTAAACTATTAGTGTAATAATTATATTTTTAAATAGTAAAATAATAGTTGAAGTAACATGTCATATTGTTTTATTATAATTTTAGATAGTAAAATAATAGATGAAGTGGTGAGTCATATTTACTAAAGTAAATGTAATTTAGACAATTTGCATCATTAATTTTTTTTAAAAAAAAAAAATATTGCAATCATATTAGGACGTTAAAAAAAATTGTTTCAATCTTATCGAAACAGAATGAGTATATGATGAGTTGGTAAAGTTGACTAAATATAAATAATAATATGTTATAATTATCACAAATTTTATGCGAATTTGTTATTAGTTATCTACTATGTATATAAATAATAACAAGAAAGTGAGAGTACACCATTTTGATTCCTAAAATGCATGATTTTGTGTAACGACTCTCAATACGAAGAACCGAAAGAGATGCTGGTATAATATGGGGTCTCCCCCTCCAGCGGGAACAGAAAAGGTTGTATTAAAGTCTCGATCGGTTCATTGAGGGACAACGATAATTACAAGATCCATAAGTTGTTGTTAGGAGTGTTAAATAAATCGAATTGAGATTGTAAAACTTTATGAGTTGAGTTTTTTATAAATAATTTGATCATTCAACGAAATACGGTCCCTAATGAATTGAATTTTTCGAATTCAAACTTTAAGTTAATTTATTAAATTAAATATTTTTTTTCTAATTCTAACAATTTAAATAAGTCAAATTTAAACTTAAACGAGAACGAACTCATTTAAAACCCCCCTAATTGCAGCAAAATATGCAGGGTCAACGCATAGAAAAACGCGGGAAGAAACACGGCGCCCTTGTCTTGCTTGCTAAGACCTCACCCGCATTAGTCCCCGCACATGACATAAGTAATGTTTGATCTCCTCTTTCAGATTCACCCGACTCTTTTTTAGGCTTTTCATATTTTCACTGTTCAAAATTTTAACAGTATCGAGCATCATCTTTCCAATTATAGTTGTAATAGACAAGCGCATCTTTAGCCTTACTCCTCCAACTTTCAACACCTCTCTCTCTCTCTCTCTCTTTCCATTTCATAATTCATCATCACTTCTGTATTCTGCTTACCATATTGATCTAAATCCTAAACAATCAAATGAAGATCCAATGTGACGTCTGTAATAAAGACGAAGCGTCAGTCTTTTGTTCCGCCGATGAAGCCGCCCTTTGCGCCGCCTGCGACCACCGTGTCCACCACGCCAACAAACTTGCCGGAAAACACCAACGTTTCTCTCTCCTCCAACCTCCTCCTAAACAGTTTCCCCTCTGTGACATCTGCCAGGTATACAAGACATAGAAATTCTCAGTTTTTACTACGCACTTTCTTGATTAGATGTCTCTAATTGACCGTCACCATGTGTGTGTGGTGCAGGAGAAAAGGGCCTTTTTGTTTTGTCAACAGGACAGAGCAATACTATGCAAAGACTGCGATATTCCAATTCACAAAGCGAATGAGCACACTAAGAATCACAACAGGTTTCTGCTAACCGGGGTTAAGCTTTCTGCAACTTCTACCATATATTCATCATCCTCTGCAAACTCGGTCACCAATAACGGGTGTGATGTTGTTGATTTTAACAAGTCCCAAGACTTGGTCAACAAAACGATTTCTATTCCACCTCAAACTACTAATCCAGTCCCAAAATCTGCAGCTTTAGTAACCGGAGAAACGGGTGGGAAGAATACTACTAATCCTCAAATGATCACCAATGGAAGTAGTAATGGATCAACAAGTAGCATATCGGAGTACTTAATTGAGATGTTACCAGGCTGGCATGTTGAAGATTTTCTTGATTCCTCTGCGTCTAATGGTTTTTGTAAGGTTTGCCTTTACTCCCATCTTCTTTCGACACTCACACATATTCACTCGTTTGATCTCAATCTTATGTGAAGCATGAAAAAGGGTTCCTGGTTTTGATCTGATTTTTTTTTTGACGCGCTGTAGGCTGGTGAGAATGATGTTTTGCCCTTTTGGGATGATGATCTAAAGGGAAATTTAAATTCTATTTCCTCGGAAAATATTGGGATTTGGGTTCCTCAAGCTCCACCTCCGGTGCACCAAGCTCAATCATTTGTTTCTTCAAATATGGCATTTGGTGGGCAAATTTGCTTCAAGGATCCAAAGGAAGCTAATACAAACATCAAATCTAGCAGAAAATGGATCGATGATGGGGGTTTCACCGTACCCCAGATCAGCCCTCCTATTGTCTCCAAGAGATCTAGAACTTTCTGGTAGTATCAATGAAAACTTCATGGTTTGGTTTTGTATTTCCCTGGTTTACTTTTTTTCTCACTTAGATTTATTTTCTTTAATTTTATTTTGTTAAGTTTATTATAGAAGTATCTTTTTCTTTTCTTTCTGCTCCAGTTCAAATGGAGCTTAAGGTTTCATCAGTTTCTCTGTTTTGTTCCATTTAGGCAAAACTGCAAGCCATCTTTTCATTTTGTAAATAACTAAATCTCTCTCTTTCCGTTCAATCCAATGAAATGTGCGGACACTGATTCCCAAACTGAATATAGTACATCACAAGTCAAATTACATTCCAGAAAGAGCAATGATACGATTTCCAGAAATTTTATGCCCGAATTGTTTGGAGATACAATTCAATAATTGTACATTACAACTCTTCAAAGATTTTCCAAACAATTCAGACATAAAATTCCCAGGCAACTTATATTTTTCCTTAAAGAAATTCAAGGGGGTGGGGTTTGAAGAGAAGGAAATGACAGAAAAAGCAGAAGTCTGCTATTTTTGTTTTGTTATTAGAATGAGTATGCCTTGTGGCACTGACACTGATGAAAGGAGGAAGATGAAAGAGATCGGATAAGGAGTACAGATTGGCAAGGTGGGATATGTCTTGTTTTGTCCAATTCAGGAAATTCCCTTACTTTTTTTGGGGGGGACATTTCCAATTCCAATTCCAATTCCATCATTTTCATGATTCTTAAATGCGAACTTCATTTGGTATTTTCTATCTCCACCACCAATGTCATTAACTCCTATGAGTTTTCCCTGAAACTAAAGGTAAATGCTAGAATGATACGAAAACTCTAGATTCATCCTAATTGATTTGTTAATTTATATTAGGAGTTTTGTGCATATATTGTCGAACAAAATCATTTTCTAGGCTCATGTAATAGATGATATTTGCAGATTTTCACAAATATACGTTCTAGGTCCACACGGAAGCACAACTACTAAACAATAAACTAACTGGCCTCTTTAGTAAACCAAACAATATTAAATAGTGCTTAAAAGATCCAAAATAGCTTTAGCTAGCATGAAGCCCATCCCTTATCCTGTCGCTAATAATTGTGTACTCAAGGAAGGTTATATTTACGATTATAACCTCATTTTCGATGGTTGCCGTATACATATGATTTTCATTCTAGAAAGGTCACATATGTGGATTGAGCTTCAAACATGAAAGTCTCCCTTCTATGCCTCCTGTTTTTCGCCCACTTTTGGAAGGATAAATAGAAAGCTCCTTCCATTTCCACCTTCTGTCATACTAATGCTATGTTTGGTGTGGTGAAAAAGTTGATGGATATGAAAGAGGATTGAAAAGTTTTTCAGTGATGAAAAGAATTTTCCCTCATTTGGTAGGTGCATATACTAGATGAAAGGGAAAATTGAGAAAATGGGTCTTGAATTGGGTCCACCGTCCACCATTATTCATCCTCCGAAAAGTAGGAGTGAAAAAAGGAAGATAAGGCTAAGGGTGTGGTGACTGTCTCAATTCACATGTATACCCTTTTATGAAAAAAATAAAACCTTATAAAGTTCATATAATAAAGGTTATAATAGTAAGTACACTTACAAATTCATGTAACCTTCATCTTTTCTTTCTTTTCATGCTACCAAATGAAAAGAAAAGTGAAACCCATCCTGATTTTCACTCATTTCACTCGTATTGAATGGAAAGCTCATCATTAATATCTTTCCATCCTTCCACTTTTCCAAATGGAGCATAGATTCCAACCATAATCGCCCAGTGGCCCAGAGACCATTTGGGATCTTTATTCACATAACCAACCAAATGTACAGCTCTCCGAAGCTAACATCCATCTATATCATATTTGGGTAAATTATTTTTACACTTGAAAAAAGACTTTAATCATGAAAAGAGGTGAACTTCTACAAATAGATAGTATGATATTGCAAAAACACGGTCTATACGAGTCCTTTATCTGAGGATCCACGTCCAATATGCGCTTTTACAAACAGTTACGAAAACTGAAAAACTTCTGCCAAAAAACTAGACGTTTGGATAAACTAGAACATTATGCAGACTACCACAATATATAATGCCAAAAGTCATTAGAAGCAACTCACCTATTTCAAGTTTCTTAGATCCAGGAAGGCAGTAACGATATAACCTCCCTTGTCCAGATAATGTCCCTTAGCGGATGCTGTAAGCAAGAAGCATAGAATGTGTAATTCAAGATAAGCTGCAATATAATCATCAAACGAAAAAAAAAACAAGAATTAGAGTTGTCATACATACAAACTACAGAAAGTTGGGCGACCTTGCCACCACGGGTTGATATGTAAAACCTTTCAAGCTCTTCATGTTGTTTAGTACTTCACTGGTTACAAACTTACAAAGCTATCAGAACCTCCAACTGCAACGATAAACTGCTTAGAACAGCCTGGTATGGTAACCCAAACATGGAGACAAGAAATCCGCAATGGCCCAAAGTTACGCACTATGGGGCATAACACCCAATTCATGAGCTAAATCAACTTATGGACAAGTTGAAACTCCAGAAAATAAATAAAGCAAAATCCCCTGGCCCTTGGGAAACAAATTGCAGATCATTAACTTTTAGCCCTGCAGCAAATAGCTGTAGGTAAAAGCTAACATAGTTATCAAACATGATTAACAATTAGTCAATATTTAGCACACGAGATTATCTATTTATAAAATTAAGTAGTGTTATGAGTCCCAAATTACGTGTCATCATTATGTTGATAGACTAAATCACTTGTAATTGGCTATTCACTGTACATCATTGACACTTTTTGAGACCCATATTTGGGACACCTAACATTTTTCTTTATAAAAGTATCCATCTTTTGACGATGTTGCTTACATATACCTCAACCACTGAAGAGTTCACTAGCCACTACGTACATCTTCTAGATTTGCACCCCATATAATAAAAATCCACAAACTGGCAATACCCACAAAGTCTTTCTTTCAATTTAATCTTCTAGTTCAATTTTTAGTAACAAAATATTATTCTTGCAACCGCCTTTCTTTTTCGGTAATAGACAGCTAAATTAGTACCAGCATAGGAATGATCAATGTTATAATTAAGCAAATTATCTCCTAAATGCATCCTGAAGACGAAAAAAAGGTCACAGAAATATAAGCGATTTGCTTCATCAATTTTGACTGAATAGCCTGAATCAAACAAAGATTTGGTCATACTAATGGAGAAAATGAAAAATACCTGCGTTGCTTAGCAAACTGCTCTCTAAGCTTCTGGCTTGCTAGTTATTCTGGCGTCCAATGTTTGCTGCTTACTGCATACTTACACTGCCGTTGTTCAGCCACCCGAGTTTGCTCCGGACATTGGGACATGTTAAACCTTTCGCCTCTAAAACTTCACCAAACCTTTTTCATTTTTTTCTTTTTTTGGTTCAAAACAACTTCACTGCCGTCTAACATATTTTTAATTACTTCAGGGAATAAAAAATGTTTTAAAAAGTGACTTTTTTTTCTTCAAAAAAAAAATCATAATTTCAAAATAAATAAATTATCGTCAATGACAGTTCTAATTTTTAAAAATCAAAAAAATATTTTTGCTGACGGAGGAATATTGCAAAAATCTCAAAATGCGTGACGAAGAAAGTTTACTCAGGTTTCTCACATTACTTAACGGGAAAAACTATCAAACTTTGGTTCTAATTATTTAAATTGATTATAATTTATTTTTAAAAATTAATTATTTTAAAATTTATTTTTTAAATTAATTTATAGGTTAAGTATAATAATATTATCTACTTATTTTAAAAAATTAGTCCATAAATATTTTTTTAGCTCAATTTTTTTTAATTAACAAATTAATCATAATCTATTATGAAATAAATTGTGCAAAACAAACATGCAATAAACTTGACACTAAAGTACATTTTTCTTCTCAAACTTTTTATCCGGGGACAGGTAATACTCCTACATTTTAAAAAATTTCATCCAATTACTTTTTTTTTTTAAAAGTCTCATTTTACACCTTAAAGCCCGTTTGACCAGTAAAATTTCACTTTCTATATTGGTATCTTCCTAATATGAAGGGCAAAAGAGGGATATCACAAAACACACACACACACGTGAATTTCCAATTTTAATTTTATTTTAATTAATAATTTCAGTTTTATTTTAATTAATATATATTTTTTTAATTTTAATTAATATTTTTAGTTATATTTGTTATTAAATTAAATAATTTTATATTTATTTTAATTAATAATTTTATATTTATTTTAGTTAATAATTTTATATTTAATATTTTTTTTATTTTAATTAATTATTTCAGTTTTAATTATAATTAATAATTAATAATTTTAATTTTATGATTGCTTTCACGATAATACCCTTGAGCCTTAACACATGTGATGGTCAACAAGTCACTTATGACTAAAAAATTGACTTTAGGGTACAAAATAATTTATTTTTAAAAGTATAAATAATGAAATAAAATATTTTAAAATTTGAGATACTATCTGTTATTGAGCAAAAAGTCGCAAAATATAGTTTAGGCAACTTGAAAACATATACAAATACCAAGGATAGTTTCAAATGCAACAAACTTGGCGACCAACATGAAAACATATACAAAGACTGAGGAGTATTGTGAAATATGTAAAGGCATACCACTGTAACGCTTGGTAAGGGTTCTGTCAGCGCTCAGCGCATAAACTTCAGAGTAGAGAACATCGTCGCGCCGCCTGACAACGGTGACTGCGAGCATCATTTAAGATCGGCTTTCTATAAAATTTGTGAGTTAATTTCTCTATCGTCACTCTTCGTTTTTTCCTGCTCATTATATTTCTTCAAACTTCATATTAGCTGTATTAGTCTCGTTATTGATTTATATGAGTAAAGAATTATAGTTATACTCGATATAGTTGTTACCACTCAAAAAGATTTGATTTTTGGATATAAATTCGATCATATTTAATAGAAGTATAGAACGCATATTTTGATATCGAATAGCTGAATTGGAGAATTTGAAATATGGCGTTAACAAAAACTGGGACTTTCATTTCCAATTGGAGGTAATATATTCTTGTTATTGTTGAAAGTTTTTAAGTTTATAAATTCTTTCTTTGCTTAGGACAGTGAGACTCATTACTTTGTCTAATGGGGAAGAAGAAATTTATAGACAAGAAAAAGTCAGCAACTTTTGTGTTGACAGCTCGTGATTCCTCCGATCCTAATTACAACAAAGGACCATTTGGGGACAGAGTCTTTGTAAGAGTTGATGACAATCCTTACACAGTTGACAGCTTCGACGAATATGATGATAATGTTTCACATGACGCTAAGGATTCCGACTCAATATTTGCTGATGCTCCTGATGATTATGATGATGAAGATGAAAGTGGAGCTGGAGTTTCCAGGAGGCAAACACAGTCGCCTTTGATGCCGAGTGGGGTATCATCATTGCCAGATCATGTGAGGAGGGAAATACTGGAACTAGGGTTTCCAGATGATGGATATAATTATTTGGGTCATTTGAGAGAGATCATGAATACTGGAGGTGGTTCGGCGTACTATCAGAACCCTAAGGCAAAACTCGATCAGCTACAGAATGATGTGAAGGTTGGTTCACTATTTATTCTGAACTAATCAATGATCAATAAGTGAACAAAGGAAAGATAATTTTGTTATTTTACCATTTTCAAGAAATGGAAAATGTAATGTTGATATCATGGAGTGACACTCAGTACGTTCAACAAATACGTGCTCATGTTGCTAACTATTATGAGTTTTACCTTTACTGAATGTGCTATATTTTTTTCCAAAGAAGAAATGCAAATTCCGCTTACAAATATTGAACCAGAAGAGAAAACTATGACCAAATTTTTTCCTGTTGATAGAAATAGTTAAATAGTAATAGTAATGATAAAGGAATACAAGTAAAAAGATCACATAAGAATAGCCAAGGCAACTCAATAAAATTAATTTTTTTGGTGCAATATTTTACTTGTGATACTGATGTTAGCTTGAAGTATGATTTAGCATATCTTTTTGTACATGCTTACTATTTTAGCAATTTTTTTTAATTGAAGTTATTTCTAAGTTCTGTTTGCTTTTGATTCTGAAGAATGTTTATGAAGTTAACTAATTTGTTTATGTTTTATCAGGCATATGATGCCTCGAGAATTGAGATCTCCAAGGAGAATGGTGATTCCTATGAGAAGTTTATTTACAATGTTGCATCGAAGACTGTTGGTGTGAGGATCCAGAAAGTGGTTGATCCTGAAGTGGCTGCATTGCTGGATGACAGTGATTTGTCACGATTTTGTTCTGATATCGAGGACTTGGAAGAGGATTTTGTGGTAAATGCCAATCTTCCTGAAGACTCAGCAGATGTTGAACTTGATAAGAAGTTGAGTTTAGTAGAGGAACCTGTTATGAAAGAGGTTGAAAGCTTCGAGGCTAAATCTTCCTTTTCACAAGAAAACACGCTCAAATCTTTCGGTGGAGCAGACAAAAAACTCATGCAAGATAAAGAAGACTGGATTGATGAGAAGCCACGGGTTCGCCGCCTTTTGGATGAGCAATTTGATTTGGTAAGAATATTTTTCTCAATAATTTTTTCGGATTTTGTGTTATTGTTCTCGTTGTTTTTACATTTTGTTATGTTGGTTTTGCAGCTCGAACATCAGGAATATGGCATGGACAGTGAAGATGAATACGATGGTTATATAGACGAAGAAAGTGAGTACCATGAACCCCCTCTTGCAGAGAAGCTCAATCATGCCCTTAAACACCAAGCGAGGGATGATCTGGCACTTGAAGAGTCATATAAAGCCCCTTTAGATATCTTGCATGATGAAGAATGTGCTGCTGATGTCATCCAGAAGTGCATGGAATATGCTGAAAAGTATGAAAACGAGAGTCCAAACGAAGATGTGGTTGTTGTAGAAGAAAGTAGTGATGAATCAGAAGTCTGGGACTGTGAAACTATCGTTTCTACATACTCAAACCTTGATAACCACCCTGGGAAAATTGGAGCTCCCTATACAAGGAGAAAGAAGAAATTGGCTGAAACTCTTGCTGGAGCTTTCAGTGCCCCAAGCAATGTAATTTCTTTGAAAGGAAAAGAAAAGCTTCCCGTTGACTTCTTGCCACCACGCAGTAAAAAATCTGCTACAGAGAAGGTGAAGGTTGAAAGCAGTCTCAGAACTGAGTTGCAAAAGAGGAATGTTGGTCAAGAGTCGAAGGAAGAAAAGAAAGAGCGCAAGGTAAAAGTTTCCTGGCTTGTTTCAGCTTATTATATAATGCTTTGCAGTGCATTATTTTCTATGTCATGCTGTGTAATTCTTTACTCTTTTGCATTTCCCCATCACCCCGTTATGACATACTCTGTTCCACAAAAAGAAGTCCCATTTGTTAATTTTTTTTCTTTTTGTTCCACTGAACGAGTTCCATTTTGATTTAATTCATTACACAATATCCTCAAGATTATATGACAATTACATTATCATGCCAAAACCACTAAACTACACATTCTTTACTTTAGTGGGGATACACGTTTAATGAAAATATATATTTAACATTCCCAAATTTTCTAAGTGGGACTTTTTTGGTGGAATTGAGGTAGTAGTATGATTTGTTTTCATGAGTCACACTGATATATCTGACTTGATAGGCAATATGAGGTTCACTTTGCCTAAAAGGCTAAAACATGGAATGCACTTGAATTGTAACTTCGAAGGACTAAAATTGACCTGCACTGTTGGTCAATTCTCAACCTTCTTCGACTCCTTCATTCTTAAATTTTATTTACTTTTGGCTCCATGTTCTCATCTATTCTTATTTGGGATAGTTTTATTTGCCTCAAACATTTAAATCCGAGTTTGCACCGCTTCCATGCTTATATATGATGCAATCTTATATGCTCTTTGACATTGATGATGGCATTCTTTCCTTTTGCAGGCTGCTGTGAAGGAGGAAAGGCGCGAGGCGCGCCGTGCGAAAAAAGAAACGAAGGGGATGTACAAGTGTGAGGCCCGACATGCTCAGAAAGTTGCTGCTTTTACTGGCCCATCCTCCATTCATCTCATGTAAGCATATATAAATCATAAACTCATTCTCGATATGCGCTAGAAACTCCACATTGGAAGCTCTTAAATAATAGTTGTCGACATGTTTCTTCTAAGCTATTTGATTGAACCATGTAACGAGTTATTTGTTCATGTATGCAGAAATTCTGAATTCTAACCAGTTTTTTTATGAGTTTATTATCATTTTTATGTCATTCGTTTTCTACAGTTTTTGTGCTTTTGCATAATATTTGTGTGGGGAGAGTAATTAGACCAAGCAAAAGAAGGTATCGCTTTTTTAGACTGTTTCATAATGATCGTATTCATTAATTAAAAGAAAAAGAGAGAAAATTTAGGATGTTTAAATAGTGGACAGCTAATCCTTTTTTTGTGTAGGACTTCCTCTGTTCCAAATTCCGAAACACTACTCTGTATAAGATAATTTTCGATTTTTGAGAGTCAAGTTAAAACATATTTTTAAAAAATACAGTAATAATTTTTATGAATTCATTTTGTAATCAATGCAACTGTGAAAACTGGAAACTAGTACTTGAAAATTACTATTGCTTACAAGTAACAAATTTTGAAAATTCATGTGGATTCATGTCAACTTTGAACTTGAAAATGTCACAAATTGATCTTAAAAAGTAAATATCGCTCTTGTAGTTTGGAAAGGATAGGGTACAATAGATTAACCTATTCCCTCCGATCCACAAAATAAGTTCCATTTATAAAATTTACATTTACAAACTGTAAGGATATGTTTTTATCTAATGTTTACCCATATGGCCCTACATATAATAATTGCCTACTTAGTGATGATGTGTGAGTAAAATTGTGATGTACTGAGTAATTTAAGGATATTTTGTCATTTTATGTTACCATCATTGGAAAAGGAACTTCTTTTGTGGAACAAAAGAAAATGAGAAATGGCATTCATTTTGTGAAATGGAGTAATATTTTTGGCAAATTATTAACCTTAGTTCTTAATTTGTTTATATCTTTTTTCTCCCTTAAGAGAACACCTTTGTGTACGAGAGTTGAGTACCTTATTTTTAATCTCCTGTAAATAACTAATAACCTGTTTCTTTTTCTCTCAACAGGTGATAGTTCGTCACATTCTCAGGATGTTTCTTCTAATTACTTTGGACTGGCTGCAAAATCCTTTGTCGACGGCCACAGCTGCCAGTGTCTTTCACTTTGAGATTGCCATGACATAAGAAAAGTATACTAGAAAGACGATGTAAAGAGATTTTTTTGCTTCACAGTTTGGATTATTATTTATAGGTAGTATTGTATGAGAAAGATTTGTGGTTGTATTATCTTCTGGTGAGACGTTGCGAATCTAATCAACTCAAGTGTTGCGATTTTGATATATCTATAATGCACAAACAGCTATGAGATGACATTATCAGGCTCTCTGTTGGTCTTTCTGGTGCGAAAACTGTCTTGACTAATATTAGTGCGGTCGTGCAGACCCTTAAAATTTCATTTCTCTCATGAAATGTTCACTTTTTCTCCTTGAATTGTGCACGAGTTCTTGATGATCTTTTGTATGAATCAATATTGAAGAAAAAAAAATGCTCGAGAGAGGTATTTTCTCTACGGGGAAACAAGCTGTTCTTTTTATCAGTTTTTTGCATACAATGAAAAGTCAAATTACTTTTTAAGTACACTACGTTACGGCATAAATCTCTCGTGCGAGAACTGCAGACATCTGCGACGACAACTTACCAGAAGTGGGACCCTTATTTTACTTCTCAGTGCGGAATTGGAGCTCCGTAATCTCCATAGTAGGGTGTATAAGGCGCTGGATCCCAAATTCCATAATCATCTTCTCCAATGGTCTCTCCATGTATATGCTGCTGCTGCTGCTGCTCCTCTCCTTTCGTAATGTGTTTAGGCATTTGAAAGAGAAGAGTTCCTGGCTGTGACAATGGCGGCTTTGTTGGTTCCACTGAGGATGATGACACTGCCGCCTTCGTGGGCGTAAATCGCGTCAACGTCATGGCGATGAATATGGTTGTCATGCACGCCATGGGCACAACCAACCTAACAGCTGACGTGCGCATTTTAATGTGTCTCATGAAACCCTTGAACTAGTACAGCTGATGTATGAGTATCGATGTTGGAAATATAATAATATTGTCCTAAAACAGAAGGAAGGTTAGTTTGTTTTCCTTGTTTGTTCATGCCTGTTGGATGAGTGTCATGATGATTGCATGAATTGCAATGCAAGTTTGAGCAATTACAAATTGAATAACTGAATGGCACTGTAGCTTAAATTATTATGTACTTTATTTAAATTATGATTTACTCAAAAGTTTCCAACCTCTCTTAAGATGTCCTAAACTTTTTTTTGTACGGTACCATGTACTTAAATTGTGGAATACCCAAATTTTACACTGAATTTATATGGAGCTTGATTCAAAAAGTTGTTTCAAGGTATATAAATACATGTCAGAATTAAGTCGGTATATCAATTGAAAATAATTTAGGGAAATACTATTTTCACACTCTTTTTCTCTATTCTCACACTTATACTCCATTTTTTAACTAATTGGATGAAGTAATATTGTGTAAAATATAAACTAAGTGTGTGAAAAATAGAAAATATGTATGTGAAAATAGCAATTTCGATTATTTATTCATAACTTATCTATTGTAAATGTGTACATTATATCATAAGGAATATTAGAAAATATTTTCACATATACCGTATATAATACCCTAGTACCTTCAGGGAAGAAATTTGAAGTTCAAGTGGGCCCGCTAGTTAGCCTTATCCTATTACTACTGCAGCCCAGCCCACAAAGCAAAAGAGAAATGGGAATTAAAATATGTCAATTCCGTTGCCGGGACTTGAACCCGGGTCGCTCGGGTGAGAACCGAGTATCCTAACCAACTAGACTACAACGGATTGGTTGTCAAACAATTTATAGTTTTAATGTTTAACGTGAATAAGCCTCCGCAACAATATTACTACAAATGTCGATTGAGTGCAGATGGAAAAATTGAAAATGCAAATGTCATTTCCCATGCATGTTATATGGATACACAAAAACAATGTCTTCCGCTTTCCCGCTCGAACCCAGACCTTTCACCAAGTTGATTAACAAGCCTGAGGTACTATTATATGACTAATTAAAGATTATGCCTTACTGTATTAATGGTCGGCGCCCGTCATATTAATTTATATACTCTCCGTACCATAAAAATTACGATACATTATAACAAATTGTGTGATATATATTTTAAAATATACAAAAAATATATTAAAAATTTTAATTTTAATTTATTATTTTCAATATATTCAAATATTATATTTTTAGACATAGTTCAAATATTATAAAAATACAATTAATCTTTTTTTTTTTTTTTTTTTCACGTATATTTATTATTACTTTCATTCTTCGCTGTCTTTCGGAATTATTGAGCATCGTTTTGAGCTTTTATACACACATTTTTGTGGAAAGCAAAGATAAAATTGTTATTCTAATTGCGCTGAAAAGCGTCTTCTTCATAGTTGTTCCAGCAGAAAACATACAGACAGCTAATAAAACAATGAACTGATTTTCAATTTGCCCCAAAGTCTAGATGTATTTTTTTAAATACTACTACTTCTAATACTTTATACTGGTAGGTGTAAGAATCATTTCTATTCTTTTATTCTTGTTAGTTTGGTAAAAGCTATGACAAATCAATAAATCATCACAACCCACCCCCCTAATCCAAGCTATATAACTGGTTGGTCCAACCTTGTACCAATGCCAATACCAACAACCCTTTCCTATTACGACAATTATTATTGATTTGTTGACGACTATAGCATATATAATAAGCAGAGAATGTCTCAATTTCACCAAAAGCATGATTAGAGAAAAAAAAAATAAAAAGATTTAATTTTAAAAAATCAATATCTCCACCAAAAATTTGTCCGTATTTCCCCTTTAAACTTGCAATTTCATCCAAATAACAAACCGTTACTCTAGGAGAAACATTAAAATCTTGGCAGTAAAAACTGGGGATCGTCACCAGCCAAGAACAATACATAACAATAGGAAAAAACAAAAATATACGTTATATAAGAACTGTTACCGAGAAGAATTCGGAGTCAGGTTACCTGAAAGGATTTATTATAGTACATGGAGAAACAAACAACGGATCACATTCACGAGCTAATATTTCACACTGAACAACTAACTTTGTACTTGAATGTTATACATCATCCAAAAACTCAACTATCTAGGGGGATCAACAGGGGATGATGAACTTTTAGAATGCAAATTAAACCACAAGCACTTATCTTTCATAGCATCAGATTCACTTGAATATTCCTTAAATCTGTATTCCTCCAGCTTCAAGTTTGGAGGCACTTTCCCTTCGCTGTAACACTGACTACACAGGCTAAAATGACATTTCATTTCCTTAAATCGAGAACCAATGATAGGGTAACGGCAAATGACACAAGCTTGTCTGCCATGGCGATTCCTATCGCCGGTTTCAAGCTTCAATAGAGTAGACATTATACCAAAACCCCAGTCTGAATCATCAAACATTACGAGGAACTCTGTCAAGGATACCATTGAGGCATCGATTTCTCCATGGATTTCCAGCATCTCACTAATCCCATATGAAGGAATATAGATTGCTCTTAAAAACTTGATGTACCTTAAAGCATCAACTTTCTTTATCTCTGTTGCATCTTCACTAACAGAACGCCATGCTAGTGCATCAAATGCAACACGCTTTCGCCTGTCAGGCATACCACCACAGATTGGGGCAAGAACAGCAAAAAACATGCCCAAGTCCACCCTTCCGGATTCTGTTTCATCCAAAACAGAGAGGACTTTCTGGTTTATGGTTTTAATAGCTCCCACAAAGGTTTCAGGCTTCAGAAAACTAAGTAACCTGTGAAGGACCCCCTCAAGAGAAGCCTTGCGTATAGACTTCTCAGGAACACCACCACCGGAATAGGACACCGGTGCATTATTTTCATTCATCTCCTTCTTTAGCAGATCAACATCACAACGACTCAACCTAGTGATTCTTTGGAAAGCTCTGATATCCAGAGCATTAGCTAATTCCTGCCTCGACGTAGTCTTTTCACCAACCATCTTAAACTTGGAGGGCTCCACAAAAATAAAGGACTCCTCCCCATTGCCACCCCCATTCCCCTTCAACTTCTTCTTCTGTAGCTGCTTCAAGTGTGTTATGGCATCATGCAGCTCAACCCTGTTTGTCATTTTCAAAGCTTCCTTCAAAGCTTTTTTAGCGTCTTCAGTTTCCCCAGCTCCTAACAACGAGACAGCCTTATTGAGTTGTGCTCTCCAATGATTCGGCCACACACCCAAAACCCTAGTATACATCTCGGAAGCTCTCTGATACCTACCCATATCCATATAAAGCCCACCCAAATTGTACAAAGCATCCACATGACCAGGCTTCAAATCAATAGCTTTCTGAAACTCTTTAATTGCATCATCATCATCACCCAAAGCATGCAAAGCCGATGCCAAATCACAATGTGCATCAGCATAATCGTGTTTCATATAAATAGCCTCTTCTAAAGCCTTAACTGCAGCTTTATACTCTCCTACACCAAATAGAGCACTACCCAAAAGTTTTAAGGCCCTAAAATGAGTTGGGCATAAAATTGCAGCCTCTCTATAATGTTCACAAGCACTAATAACCATACCTTCCCCTTCAAGAGCAATTCCCAAATTCACATGTATCTGAGGAAGCAAGTAAGCCCATTCGTTCCCACTAGCCTCCGCGGCATCCAGAGCTAGCAAAAACTCCTCTTTGGACTCGGTTTGCTTCCCAAGTGCATACAAACAGTTACCAGCCCTAAAATGTGCCCTAACATCAGCAGGTTGCAATTCACAAGCACGCTTGAAACTCACCAAAGCCTCTTTAAACAACTGGTGGTCATACAAAACCCTGCCAATTGCCATTTGTCCATCAAATGCCTCCAATCTTGACCTAGCCCCATCAGCCCTAGCTCTCAAAACCCCCAAATCCTTGACAAAAGCATTATAAACATTTCCACTATCTTCCCAAACGATCCTTTTATCCGAAATCTCGGCTGATGGACCCAATTCCCTAGACCAACCAGCGTCAGAATAAGTATCAAAGTTGTTCTCCCCTTTCAATTTCCCATCTTTCATCTGCTTAGCTTTCAATCTCTTTATCAACACCTCCAAATCATCCACAATTTTCCAGGTGTCATCAAACACGATGCCATGATTTGGAGACGCCGCCCAAGCCGCCGTCCGCTGCTTCTTCTGCGGCTCCACCGTCACTCTTTCGTCCACAATAGACGACGATGCTTCTTCAACCACATCCTGCTTCAGCTCCAACCCTAGCGCATCAAAATCACGGTCAACGTCACCCGCCCCGTCATTATACGTCCGCAGAAGCCCGTCATAGGTGAGACCGTTTTCACCATCAATGAATTCACTGTAGGTACGAAAAACCTCGTCCAAAATGGCGTTGATTTGCTCGTCGCTGAATTTAACCCTAGGGTTCACGGCGACGACGAGCGACGCCATTTCTTCTCGATTCAGGCCGCCGTCACGGTTGCTGTCGAATTGCTCGAAGATTGTTTTCACCTTCTCTGATCTGTTGCCTCGTGTCGTCATTTTCTTCAATTAAGAGTTCTGAAACTCTTTCGGGGTTTCAGAAACAATGCCTAATTATAGTAGATAAGAGGAGAAAAAAAATCAACCTTTAATTAAATATATGAGGAGTCGAATCGAAAGAAAATTAGAAATTAGGGTTTGAAATTAAAAAGGATGGTATAAGTTTGAACTTAGGGTTTGGGACGTGTCGTGTTAGCCATTATTAGATCTGGGGATAAAGAAGAAGTAGAAGCAGGAGTCGTTCTATCCATCTCTATCTCGTTCTCTTTCTCTGTCCAAAGCTTTCTCTTTCTAAAACTCCTTTTGGGTTCTTTTGTTCTGGCTGTGATGATGCGCGGTGGGTCCGGCATTCCCCCCACGATATGATTCTCCTGATTTAAATTCACTATTTTTATTTATGTGTACCATCTCGTCCTTATTAAAATTATAACAATTTGATTTTTTTTAAATATTAAAAAAATATTTTTTTTATTTAAAAAAAATATAAATAATAAATAAATACATAAATTAAAAAAAATATTTTTTTAGGAGATAATATATTTTTTTAATAAAATTATTTTTATAAATGTATTTTATAATGATAGAGATAAAAAAAAATTTATGTGATATAAAGTGAAAATAAAAAAATAATTATAAACTAAAAGTGATAGATTACGTTATTCTTTTTGAGACGATAAAAATGGTACTTTGATTCATTCTTTTTATGACAGATGGAGTATTTAATTATAAAAAAAAATTAAAATTATTTTTAATAATATTATAATTTTAAATAGTGATAATAGTTAAAGTGATATGTCATATTGTTAGTAGTTTTAAATAGATTGAAGTGTTGAGACATAATGTTGAATTAATGAATAAAATTGTGAACCATAATATTAAAATAATAGATGAAGTGGTATATCTTATTTAATAAAATAAAGATAATTTAGATAATTCATATTATTAAATTAAAAAAAAAAGAATGTTATAATTATATTAGAACTTTCAAAAAAAAAAGTGTTAATCATTTTATTATGACAAAGGGAGTATTAATTGAAGTTATATAATAAATTAAAATGATGTCGTTTTAATATATATATATATATATATATATATATATTAATTAATAAGTTGTGATGTATTTATTTATTTTATAATTGATGGGGTGGAATAATTAGCTACTTCGGGGTCGTCGGAAGTTTAAAACAAGAAAAACGAATCGGATTTGGCAGCTATGATTAGCCGGATAAAGTAAACTACATAATTAGGTGTTCAATGATTATAAGCACTTAAATGGAATCATTATGTTCTTAATTACTACCATACCATGGGGATGGAAAATGTTTTAAGCGCGTTAAGTATGATTAATGAATAAAAGGGTGGTTGATAGATATGATTGGATCCACTCCTATGTGAAGAAGTACATGTCGGATAAAATCATTTCAAATATATTTGTCAATTATATAATTACATTTTGGATGAAATTGAGTGAAAATATTTTATGAATCGAAGTTGTTATAAAATAAAATTGCTTCATAAAAAAAATAGTATTGTTTATACTAACATGTAAAGAAAATTTCTTATGGAGTATTTAAAATGAAATTGTATAATATAAAATTAATTTTAGATTTAATATGTATGCGCGTTCGCGCGCGCGCACACACACACACACAAATATATGTAATAGAAAAATAAATACAACCGTACATGAAAATGCCTAGAGTTAAAAAGGGTCTGCCTAGAACTCAAAGGTCTCTCCAGTCAGTGTCTTAAGTTTTCTTAACATTGATTCAACTACAATAATTTTATTTTAAACATGGTTATTCATAATTAGAAACCTTGAGACTGAATTATGTCATTTTTACTACAAATGAATGCACGAGAAAGTAAGTTTTAAATTATGCCTCCCACGCGTACACATTGTGTGTATTTAAAAAAAAAATTAACAAAAAAAATAAATAAATTGCTTTTATTTATTAAAATTTTAGAAGAAAGTCAAAATTACGAAGAGTTTAAGAGCAAATAAAGATAACAGTTTTCACTAATTTGAATTTGTCTGAATAAGAGAGAGGTAAGAAAAATATAATTTTAATTTTATAAAATTTCAAATACAACATCAAGAATTCACTAAAGTTTTTCCTTATACACGCATGTTAGCTTCTTTTGAGAGCTATTTTATACTTTTGCAGTCAAAGTTTTGCGAATTATGCCTCCTGTCATCATGTATGACGTTCTGCGAACGGTTCGCAATCAATGACTTCCGAGTGCAAGCAAATTGGCAACTTCTCCAGACAAACTATACTCTTCTTCCAACTTCTAAGGTCTAGAATATGCACGATCTTGGGCTGCATGATTGACATTGTCAAATGTAAATATCTTCATTTGTCATATCATTTACAAGACTCTCTCAGCTTCACTTTATAAAAATATACTTGAGATATAGTATATATTAGTGATAATTAAAGTATATAATTTGCTGTTGAGATAATTAATTACTAAAGAATAAATATTATAAGGTAAAGTACATATTACATTCTAAAATTTTATCAAAAATATAACTTGCATCCTAAACTAAATTTAAAATAAAATAAAATAAATCACCCTAAATTTTTATTTGACGAATTAAATTCAATTTTCTGGCTAGTCTATCAACGTTACTTGTAAAAATAAATATTAGCTGAGGGATATAACAGTCAAATCGTGTCCCTTAGCCCATTAAAACTTTTTGGGTGTTCCAGAACAGTTCATCAAAATTACCCTCTATACCAGCGCCAACAACAGCAATCAAAGCTCTAGCAAAGTAGCAGCATCGATCTTCGAGTTTCACATATTTAATCGACGTTGCCCCTTATTTGCCATGACTCGACCAACGATGGCTATATTGGTGGTGGTGAAGTAATCGGCATAATGGTCACGCTCAGATAGGGACTAGGAGGAGGTTACGGTAGTTGCGGGCAACGATGCGTGGTGGTGGAGTGATTTGGCAGTAGGGAGTATGCAGAGAGGAGAGAATAACTCAAAAAGAGAGTATAATAAATTAGGACTTTGGTGAGATTTTAATGTTATTAATTGTTATTTATGTGTTACCTTTTTTGCCTTTCTAACGATGTTGTCACTCGTGAAACCGTCAGCGAAATGGACGAAAAAAAAGGTTTACGGTGTTTTAAATTTGTCAAATAAAAATTTAGAATTTCTTTTAAAAAAAATTTAATTCAAAATGCAAATTATATTTTTCAATAAAATTTTAGAGTGCAATATATATATTTTACTCTAAATTATAAGTACCAAGTACATTTGCTGAATGAGGATGCGGATTGCGTAGAGGAATAATACGAGTAACTTTAGTGAGAGGCGCAAGTGGGGAGAAAAAAAAAAATAAGGAATGATAAATTCTGACTTTAGAGAGAAAAGGGAGAAAACTGGAATTCCAATTGACATTGAACAACAGTACTATCACAATGTGAAATGTACTATAACCATTTTTTGTAATCCCAATTTATATTACAGATTCATAAATTATTTATTATTTCTATCATTAAATCTCTTAATTTTTTTTTTAAAGTATTTCTTTATATTAAGAATATATCTTATTTTTTCATAATCTTAATTTCTTTTTTATTTCACAATATAAATCTTATTTATAAATAAGAAACAATTGTAATTACAATACATTATATCCGCATTAGCTGTCGAGATAAATCTTTTATAATACTCCCTCCGTGTCCCACGCAGTAATAACAGTTTGATTTTTGTGAAAAGTTTAAGAAATATGTTTGATATTATAATTTTAAATAAGAGAAAAGTGATTGATATTATTATTTAAATAGGAGAATAATGAAGTAGTAGTTAAAGTGGTAGAGTATAATATTGATATAATAATTTAAAATAAGATAATAATGATTAAAATAGTGAGTCATATTTAATAAAATAAGAATAATTTAAACAATTAATATTATTATAATTTTTAAATTAAATATGTTATAATAACGTGAGACGTCTAAAAAAAGATAAATGTTGCAATTATAAATGGGGAGAAGGAAGTAAGTTAAAACAAATATTTCTCAATTTACATGCTTCAGCAGTCTCTCATATTATAAATGTAAATGAAGTTTACAAAGGCTAAGTTCGTTTTACGACTCCAGAAGTTTCAGTTTTTTTTTGGAGGAAGGGAATAAAATATTCATTCTTCTTGAATTTCTATGTCTTCGTGAATTCTTCTCCGATTTTCCCTCTCTATTCTCAAACTCCCCCACATTTTCCGTTCTTTAATTTTTGTCTCACAACCGCAAAATACGTGTATCTTTGTCTGGGTCCATTTGCCTAGCTTTATTTGGTGCATTCCTCAATCTAAACTTCTCGTTTCTGTAGGCAGACTGGATCCCCCAGATTAAGGTACGTACCAGTACCAAAATTCAATTATATATATATATATATATATATTTTGTAATTTAGAGTTTGAAAAAGATTTACTTATATGTTCATGCATAAACTTGGGAGAAGGAACTCTCGAGTATGATCACAATTTCTGCTTTTTGTAATGTAGTTTTGAATTTTAATAGGAAAATATGTTGCTTATTCCATGTTAAATGTCAAGCAGGTTGCATTGTTCTCTGGATATATATATATATATAATCATGGGCAACAAATTGAAATAATTATTGGGGACTCCGTTGTCAAATTTTGTGATGCATTGTTATCTGGATATATATGTGTGTGCGCATGTAAACATGTGCATATTTCATACTTGGTCCGTCCTGTAAAAAATAATTGTCACTTCGTGTATAGTTATTTTTTTAAGGACCGGTATATGACTTGAAGTAGTAGAACAAGGTTTCTTAAATTTATTTTCATTAAGACAAAAATGTAAGTTATTTCATGGTTTTGTTTTTACAGTCGGGATTTAAGAACAGCAGCAGAAAACATATTTTCAAGCTGAAAGGTACAAGATCATAATAGAAGGTTGAGTTGCAAAATAACAGGTAAAGGTTCCTTCGTTTCCTGGATGTTCAAAACAATTATTTGAAAGTAAAAGTTAACAAATTGCCATGAAATTCTTGTGTTTCAGATAATAGGACTGCAAGGGCTTCTTATATGGTCTTGGCATAAGTAATTTCTAACTTTTGGTTCCTCTCGCATTAATGTAAGGGAGGAAACCTGTAGCAGTCTCGTTAGTTTCTCATTTCTCTTCAAGTGCATTCGATCCTGTGGCAAAATAATTCAAAATGGGGTCAATTAGTGGTGACGAGTCAACTCAATGGGACGTAAAAGGTTCAAATGCACATGAAGAGAAGATATTTGTAGCAGTGAGGTTGAGGCCTTTGAATGACAAAGAAGTAGCGACGAATGATGCATTGGAATGCGAATGCATTAACAACAATACCATTATACTTAAAAATGTCTTAAACGAAAGATCTACGTTTCCAACTGCCTATACCTTTGGTAAGCAGTGTTTAAGCTCTCCATTTAGCAAAATATTAATTACTTCATCTATTTCAAAGAAATAGTCCCATTTGTGAATATTAAGGATCTATGCTTTCCATAATTAATGTGTGATAATAAACTTAAAGACGTTGTGTCAAAATTGGGACTCTTATTGTGGAACCAAAAAGAAAAATATTTCAAATGGTACATGCTTACTGGAATTTTATCTCTATGTAATCCTTATCCTTTGCTTTGATCAACATAGACAGAGTATTTGCGTCTGACTGCTCCACGAAGCAGGTTTATGAGGAGGGACCTAAAAAAGTGGCTCTTTCAGTCCTCAGTGGCATTAACTGTGAGTAATTTTATTGATCTCAGTTAATTCTTTCATGTTATTCAATCATTACACTATTTGTCGCAATTTTACATGAATTTAATGTTTTGTCTTCCAGCAAGTATTTTTGCATATGGGCAGACAAGCAGCGGAAAGACTTACACCATGTGTGGAATCACTGAATACACAATGGTTGATGTATTTGATTACATACACAAGGTCCTTGAAACAATTCAACTTTCCCTGAATAAGAGTTATCTCGATCATTATCCTCTTTTGACTTTAATCTCTTTGGTATTAAAATTTTATCTTTTTTTTTCTTTGTTCTTTAGCATAATGATAGAGAATTCGTTTTAAAATTCTCTGCCATGGAGATCTATAATGAATCAGTGAGAGACCTCCTCAGTTCCGATAGTACTCCACTTAGACTCCTTGATGATCCAGAGGTGAATGTCGTACTTGATGAGAGTTCAAAGTCTATCAGATTGCCCAAACATCTTAATATTTTTAATTTTTTTTTTAAATTTTTTTGCAGAGAGGGACTGTTGTGGAAAGACTTACAGAGGTTCCATTGAGAGACTGGAGTCATCTGCAGGAGCTCCTTGCTGTATGTGAAGGTAGGAGGATTCGTGTTTTTCTAGGTCAAATAATGAATTTTTTTATACTCTAGTTTTTTCATTCTTGCAGCTGAAAGACAAATTGGGGAGACCTCTTTAAATGAAACAAGCTCTAGATCTCATCAAATTATTCGACTGGTATGCCTACTATTATTTAATGCAGTTTTTCCCTTATACATGATTGTTTAAGTTCATTGCTTAACTCTAGATTAGTAAATGTCTGTATGCAGACAGTTGACAGTTCTGCACGTGAGTTTTTAGATGCTGACAATTCAAGCATACTTTCAGCCACTGTGGTACAACATCATTATGATTTTTAATTTGAAATAAATCACACATCAAACGAAGTGTTAAAAACATTGTTGGTTTTCTTTGTACAGAATTTTGTTGATCTTGCTGGAAGCGAACGTGCTTCTCAAACCTTAGCAGCTGGTTCACGACTTAAAGAAGGTTGCCACATAAATCGCAGTTTATTAACACTAGGAACTGTGATTCGCAAGTTAAGGTTGATATTTCTTTATTTCTGTTTCCCCTTTTCTTTTGCATTTCTCATTTAGGCATTTTAGGTGTATTATTGTCTGTGGTTTTTCACTGTCAATTTATTGATATCTCGCAGCAAAGGGAAACATGGACACGTACCTTACAGAAATTCCAAGTTGACACGCATACTACAAAACTCTCTAGGGGGAAATGCAAGAACTGCCATAATTTGCACCATGAGCCCGGCACACGGTCATCTTGAGCAGTCGAGAAATACGCTCTTGTTTGCTGTTTGTGCTAAGGAGGTCAGTACAAATGCACAGGTCAATGTAGTGATGTCAGAGAAGGCGTTAGTAAAGCAGTTGCAAAGAGAATTGGCTAGATTGGAGAGCGAATTGAGGAGTATAGGATCAATTTCTGCAGGAGATTCTGCATCACTATTAAAACAAAAGGAACGTCTTATTGAAAAGGTACATATCTTTAGCCGGATACACTTTTCTCAAATTCCATCTTCTTCTTTTTTCGCTTTATATATATTGAAAGCAGTTAGAACGTGGGTAAATTTTGCCATTATGGGATGTCTTTCTAATTTTTAGCTTTTATTTTCATTAATAAAAGAGAAGACGTCTCATTGAAAGTTTATATTTGTTTATTTAATTTTCAGATGGATACAGAGATAAGAGAGTTAACTCAGCAACGAGATCTTGCTCTATCTCGTGTTCAGGAAATGCTACAATCAGCAAGTGATAATCAAGTTTCAAGGACATGGGTATGTGGAGTTCTTTTACAAAACAATTTATTTATTGTTAAATTATTGAAAATGATTTGTGATTCTGATCTTGTTCTTTTTTCTAAGGTCGAAGCTGATCACCTTTCAGAGAAAAGTTCATGGCAATATGAAAATTCAGCATCAGAAACATCCGAGGTTGTTGATCCTTCTCGCTTATACGTTCCGTCAGAAACTCAGGATCTACAGCTTCTTGAAAATTGCGAGCACTTTTTGTCTGACGGAAGTTCACCAAGTGAAGTTATGAATAAATATTTTGGACCTGATCCATCCCGTGGGTGGGAGGAAGTTCCTCAAAAAAATGATGAAAATTCTGAAGATAACTGCAAGGAAGTTCGATGTGTTGAAATAGAACCAAAAACTGTCACAGGATCATCATCTCCAGGTAAAGTAGATGGAGATTTGGGACATAAGATTCAGGACATGCAGACAACTATTGATGATTCTTATGTCAGCATGTATCCTATCGAACCATCTCCTTGTTCCTCCGAGAGGGATATTTCTGAGTCCAGAAGCACGAATTTACTTAAGAGCAGAAGTTGTAGAGCAGTTCTCACGACTATGTCATCACCTCCTTTTGCTGAGAAAGAAGAGCAACATGCTGCACCAATAGATGAATATGACACAGAATTTGCTGTAAAACATGATGTCTCTGATGACAATATTGGAATGCTAGAGACAAAAGGCTCCCAAGATGGGAGTGATACAATGGACAAGAAGGAGCAGAATATCAAAACGATATGTGAAGATGATACTGATAACCTCATAAAATGTGATAAGGGAGATGAAGTTATTGACCACAACAAGCCTGAAATGCAATTTGGGGATAATAAGGTGAGCATCTCTTGGAGAACCTATAAGAATTCTATGTAAATGAGTTGGTCCGTAAAATTATATTTCCTCCACTCTACAAAAATAGTGTCATTATTGAACTTTTTTACAATTATTGAAGATATATTTTCCTTTCATATTTACACTAAAACATAATGAGTGTTTAGTTTAGTGGGGGCATGAAAATGAAATTGTGATAGTAATTTTGACGACATTGTGTCATTTTATACCGCAATCAATGAAAATGGACTCTTACTGTGAAACAAAAAAAAATGACAAATGAGACTCTTTTTGTGGGACACTTTTTTGATAGCTTTTAAACGAATGATATTGCTTTGTTTATTATGATCTCTCTTTTCCCTTTGAAATATAGTTATCATTTGTTTGAATATTGCCTAAGGATATCTTTCATATTACCTGGAATGTTTAGGTACAGGAGCCTGAACCAAACAAGAATGAGTTGACGAAAATTGTAAAAGACGGCGACGGTTTGCATGGTCCTGAAGACAGCACTTCTGGTTGGACTCTAAAATTTGAGACGCAGAGGAAGGATATAATTAAACTTTGGGATGCATGCTACATACCGTTGGTTCATAGAACTTATTTTTTCCTTCTATTTCAAGGAGACCAGTCGGACTCCGTTTACATGGAGGTGGAGGTCAGACGATTGTCCTTTCTTAAGCAGACGATGTCTCAAGGAACAAGGTAATTTCTTCTTCTTCTTTTTTTACCAGTTTGTTTTTGTAATTCATGTGGACATTCTGTAGGCTCATTTGCGCAGAGGTTAGTTTCTGTATTTTCCTATTTCTTTATGTAATTCATGTTTATTTTTACTAAGTCCTTTTTTTTGCTCAAATTAATTATGTACAGATAACAATTTCTCATAAAAAAAAAAAAACTAAATTAAAAGGACATATGAGGAGCTGGGCCATCTGTTGTCAAATTTCTGAAAAATTTTGAAATAATATTATGATGTAATTATCATAGTCTCGTGATGATAGAAGTTAGTATCGGAATGCATATTAAACCAGATATGCACTTTCTAGAATGGTGTAAATATTTTTCCTTATAGTGAAGGGGTCATCAAAATGCAAAATTAATTCTTTTACATGGACTTAAACATATAAAAAGGGCAAGCGGTATTTTCTTTTCTAGAGGAATCAAATTTCCTAGAGAGATTGTGTATTAGTTGCATCATCGTAAAATGTTGCTTCTATTCTACCTTCGCTTACAATTAAATCTTTATATTGTTCTTGTAACGTTGACGGTTAAAACAGTTCAAGGGCTCTCAATCGTGAGAGAAGCATGCTGAGCAAACAGATTCTGAAGAAGTTTACGGCAAAGGAAAGAGAGGCATTATACCAAAAATGGGGCATCGCGTTAAACTCAAAAAAGAGGAGGCACCAATTGTCGCGCCAGCTATGGAAAGATACAGACGACATGAATCATATAAAGGAGAGTGCTTCTGTCGTTGCAAAACTCGTGGGAGAGCCTGGCGAAGCACCAAAGGAAATATTTGGACTTAGCTTTGCTCCCCAACACGGCAAACTTAGCTCATTCAGTCGGAAATATTAGAAGCTAAAATATTTTGTGTCTCTTCGTCTCGTCTATTGTATACACGTATATACTTAAACCATTTATTTAATATTAATTATAAATAATGTCAAATAAAAAATATGACAAAAGAATGAGACCGAATATGGGATAAAACATTTGGACATATACATGTATGAGATTCTAAAGGGAGGGAAGTTTTAATAGTATTTGAAAACTTGTATAGCATAAGGTCTATAAGTGGGCAAAATTGTTAGCTAATGTAAGTAAACTTTTGCCCATTGCTACAGATGCGTATATTGTAGAACTCTTGAACTTTTTTTTATGGTTTTGTGTAGTTATGGTACCAGTTGCTTTTAAAGCTTTCCAAAAATGCCGTACCATTACTTTAATT